>JAIPMN010001913.1:0-29121 GCA_020650975.1 Apostichopus californicus | reverse complement strand
ATATTAACTATAGTACTTTGGGTTTTATTTTGCTGATACTAATTCCAATCTCAGCTTCTAATTTGTGAGATTGAAAAGTTAGATCCAATATTTGTATAGGCTTCTTTTCGTTATTAGTAGTAATATATAACGTATGTATACAGATGATACAGTGCTTCATTAGGATGGAAGTTATCAGCCAATATTAAAAGCAGGATCGATGATAAATGGCAATCACTTGGATGCCGCATAACTTAAGTGGTTTGACAGTGATTGGTTAACATTAAAGTGAATACACACTGATGGATGGTTTGTATACCACAGCAGCAATTTGTAACCGAAGGAAGCACGAGGGAATAAAACAAAAGTGATGGGAGTGAAACTGTATACAAATCCTAGATAACTTCACTATTTCGGAGAGAGTAGATATAGGGGGGAAGGGGGGAAGGGGGGGCTGCTGAGAGATTTGTTGTCCTTAAGGCTACATTTCGTCTCGGGTTGTACGGTTAACTAAATCTTAAACCAACCAAGACATGTATTATTTACACACTAATTAGTATAAGATTGTGAACCAATCCTTTTGAGGGTCAGATTAAAATCTCATACAGACTAAAACCGACCTGCTGAAAACTCCTGCTCTTGAAGCATAAGATGGTAGGGATTGTACTTCCTTTGAAATTTCATGGCAGCTCCAAATTTATTGTTAATGGAACTTTTCTGGAAAAATTTGTAGCACTTGATAAACTAGTCATGTAGGTTACTGTTTGGCAGTAAAATTTTGTATCATCCCAATATGTACGGTAAAAATCACTCTTTCCATATGATGCAGTAGAGTGAACATCACAAAATATACCGGGTTTGGAAATGTACCTCGCTCCTGGCTTACCTGTCTACTAACAACTTCAGCACTCTCACATTACCATGCCTAGTTTGAGCTGCTAATGTTTTTAGCACTGTATGCCCTCGATGACTCTCCACCCTCCCCGTCAATGACCTTCCTTCTCATTCTACCACCCAAAGTATTTAGAACATGTTTTTAGAGTGAAGAGGAACAGGTAAGTCAAACAGTGAGTGAATTATTATTAAATTCTATCGGTTTTGATATTAAAAAGAATGAGAAAGAGTAGTTGAGGTTGAAGAGGGTGCCAATGGAAGTGACCAGTTTCCAGGGAGGGGGTAGGATGGGTGCTAAATGGTTATCAAACATCTCCAGATACAGTACAGGAAGATCGAGTAAGAGTGCAGCTCATTTGGGGAGACATGTAAGTGATGAGTAAATCTTGATTGTTCTTTGAGCAGACATTAACACAACAGCTGAACTAATTAATGTGTAAAACACCGCTCAGAGGCTTTCAACCTAATTAATTTAATCCACAGTGATGATGTACTGTAAATTATGCAAACATCTGTGTACAGAGTGCACGGTAAAGTACAGTATGTTCATAGTGACAGAACTAATTGCCATTGTGACCAATTAAGAGACGGGTATCAATTCTTTGAAAAAATAATAGTAAGTTCTTTAAAAAAAATATTACTGTATTACTAAGAGAATGCCTGTGGCAAATGAAACCTGCCAGTAGAAAATATCTACATAGCAGATTTGAGCTATACTGTTTTTACATTGACATTTCAGTAGTTCTTGCTAGATCATTGTGTAATGACTACATGGTTAGATACAGTACTGTTTCAGCTACACTACAGTAGCAAGTCCATTCCTACTGTACTGCTTTAAGTTTTTTACATATTTTTTTTAAATTTAAAACTTAAATGAATATGATGAACAGCAGGTTTGTTAACGCTCATACAGTGATGCAAATTTTAGAAAGCTTATTTCTGAAAAGAAAGTTCATCAACCTAGATGACTAATTTGCTTCCTGACTAAAGTCCTGCTATTAAAATTAAGGAACACTATGAGAATCAAAGAAGGAAACCTTAGCATATGATGAATGACGAAGAGAGAGAAAGAGGTGGGGAAGAAATAAGACAGAGAAATTTGAAAGCTCTTTAGAGAACTAACGGGTGAAAGTAAAAGTTAAAAGAAAACTTGAAAAGATTGGTTATATAATGTAGATTCAAGTAGAAGTTAATACTATACTGTTGGTCTTTCATACATGTACAAGACTAGACTAAATATGCACGCAATGTACTACACTCAACCATGTTGTCAGAGGCACTTCTGTCAATAAACTCAGTGAATCCACATACAGTAGTTCAAATTAGGAGAGGATTGATATAGTGTACAGTACTGTTGGAGTATCATGTACTGTAAATACACAGAGATGTGAACATTTCATGTGTGACATACAGTAATTCTACTTCCATGCTTTCAAAAGAAAATGATATCAAATTATGTTTTAAATAAATTGTAGCAAATTCATGTTTCAAGATGTTCCATGCTTTCAATTTCTGTGCAAAGTGTGTTTTTTTTATTTGGTTGGGGGGGGGGGGGGCATCTTATATAATACTATATACAGTAAACATTCATACTGCATTATGACCACTACAACAGAGACTCCCTGGTGTGTTGCATGATTTCTGATTTTAATCTTTGGTATGTTTTTCTTTAGTCTTCTACCAAACCGAAGCATTTTATTAATTTTAACTACAGTTCTACCTCATTTTGTTCTACCTCATTTTGTTCTTTACTTTTTCTTCCTTTCATTTTTGCATTTAATATGTTTGAGTCTTGAGCTCTCAATCACCCATTAAACAAAATGTACACTTTAAACTGACAACTACCATACGCTACTCTATGGTACTTAAAATCATCCCGAGATACTATAACCTATCAATTATTATCTGGTGATATGTCGTGTCTAATGTCTTTCCATTTGTTCTTTTTCTCTTTAACACCACAATCATTATATTTCCAGTGTTTCACTTAATTTTTAGATACATTATAACACAGAACTTATAGACAACTTAAGAAAAAGACTTGTCCAATTATGTTATTGACAGAGCATTGTATTGCATCCATACAATATCTTCCGGATCCATATTTGTCAATTGTCTTCTCATTCTAATAAAACCAAAGATGGCCTTCTCTGGAGCTACAAGTAGCCTTTATAAACAATTCCTCTCTTGAATGTCTGTCTTCATCTCACAGGCAAATGATAAAAGGAGGCAGCGTAAATGACAAACAGAAAGAATGGGTTGTCTTGGCAACCCTAAGGTGGCAAAGCTTTGCCAATTGGCAGATGTTTGCACATGACAAATGTTAACACAATATGTTAATTGATGTTCGACTGGTATATTACAACACCTGAGACAACTCTGATATGACTCTCTGACTCAATGTAGACAAAGATTACAATCTTTTAAAACAAAACCAAGTACAACATACAGTTATGTCATAGACAGAGCTAACATCAATCCTATAGTGAATATAATATTCTCTAATTAAAATTAGATCATATTAATGGCAGTAGAGTAATTGGGGACTACCTCAATTACAGTATCGTACTGTACTTGCTTTCAACAGACCAAATTTATATTAAGTTTATTTCTGATAATAACATGAAAGTGTTATGAAATTGTTGCAGAAATTAATATATACAATGATTCAATGAGACTGACAAACATCTGATCTGCTTTGATAAGAAATGATCTCAGTCCTATAGTCAGTCTGTTACCATGACGACTGCAACCAACTTGCACCTGAACAAACTGAAACCATCCCCAGGTAAAACTAACAAACGTCAAGTCTAGAATACCTTCAGTGTTACAAGCTTTGACAAAAAATTTATATTAATTCCTATTTCATAAATTACGAGAGCAATAGATATCAATTTGAAGAAGGTTAGTCAATGACACCAAGTACTATAAGAAACCACACAAATCAGTAACCAAAGATCATATCCATTATTATACCAGGCTTACAGCAAAGTTACTAGTACTACCTACAAATGTGGTACATGTGCTTGTGTTCTTGACCTGACGACCCTCAACTGACCTAGAATCACAACATCCTACAGTACATGCACAGTTGATATCATGCAAATATACCCATATGATTTCATTGCAGCCTATAGTAAATGACCGTTATGATTTCATTGCAGCCTATAGTAAATGACCGTTATGATTTCATTGCAGCCTATAGTAAATGACCGTTATGATTTTATTGCAGCCTATAGTAAATGACCGTTATGATTTCATTGCAGCCTAGATAGTAAATGACCGTTATGATTTTATTGCAGCCTATAGTAAATGACCGTTATGATTTCATTGCAGCCTATAGTTAATGCAGCCTATAGTAAATGACCGTTATGATTTCATTGCAGCCTATAGTAAATGACCGTTATGATTTTATTGCAGCCTATAGTAAATGACCGTTATGATTTCATTGCAGCCTATAGTAACTGACCGTTATGATTTCATTGCAGCCTATAGTAAATGACCGTTATGATCTCATTGCAGCCTATTGTAAATGACCGTTATGATCTCATTGCAGCCTATAGTAAATGACCGTTATGATTTCATTGCAGCCTATAGTAAATGACCGTTATGATCTCATTGCAGCCTATAGTAAATGACCGTTATGATTTCATTGCAGCCTATAGTAACTGACCGTTATGATTTCATTGCAGCCTATAGTAAATGACCTTTATGATTTCATTGCAGCCTATAGTAAACGACCGTTATGATTTCATTGCAGCCTATTGTAAATGACCGTTATGATTTTATTGCAGCCTATAGTAAATGACCGTTATGTTTCCATCACTTATTTATCCTAAAAGTACAGTCCAAGATGTCAGTCACAAAAAGGTCAAAAGCTTAGAATTCTCGGCTGTATAGTACTGCAACTATATCTCATAACATTAATTCAGGCTGAACTATTTTATCTTTTTCAACTACAGTAATCAACAGAGCGAATACCATTTCTGTCAAAAAATGATTCCATTATTATATTCTTCTGTCAAATTGATATGGAATACTATTTACTCCAGGTTGCCTAGCCAACTGAAGAAATGTTATGTCTTGATTGATCTCAACAACAATATAACATAGGGGGGGGATGTAAAAGTGTTGTCATGGTTACCATACACTTGTCCTGCTCACAAAAGAGTTGACAATCAGCAGCCAACAGCAGTCAATAAGAAGCATGTATGTACAATTCATTTTCTACCAATATTTTCTCAAAATTTAAATTATTTTATTATTTTTTACTACTGTATGCTTGTTAATTCCAATGGTTTTTAAAAACGCTACCAAACTGTGCTGAATTGTGAAAGTATTTATAAACAACCACATAAACAGCCTCAAACTATTTAGCCGACCAACACCACTAGTTTTTATTGTTCGTTTGTTTCATTGCAGAAATTTTAAATGTCAATGAGACATCCCATATCCCAGTCATCACATTATAAAATGCATACGTGTTCAAATTCCAACAAGTTTCCCTAATTTTGGTTGACAAATGTAATACATTTATTAAAGCATTTAAGTGTTGAAGATATGACATTTAGATAAACTCCTATCATACCCCAACACCTCACTTGTTCAGCCACTATAAACAAACATTTCAGATGAAACAGTCCAGAAGCACAATCAGCTTCGGAAATATATTACCTCGAAACTCGATCAGAGGCAATAATTTCCAAGTCATCCGTTTTCCTAGACTTGGTTAAATTTCAATAAGAGTTTCATAAAAACTGAGAATGCTGCATAATTGAACTGGAAGATTTTGACTCTACTGTTATACTGCTATGAATTGAGCTTATATCCTTTGCTCAGAGTTTTTGATTGTTTTATCTCATCCCTTTATGAAATTTACCGAGCACTGTTTAAATTCCAACAAAGTTTCACTAATTTTTGTGAATGGGTTAGTAAATTGATTGAAACATACAATAAAGTCAATTGTTCACATTGAATAAAAACTTAATATAAAGTATATGGATACCATACTGTAACACATTTAACATTTTTAACGTCATAGCGTTTTAACACGTTTGAAATCGTAGTGCCAATGGTCCTATATCTACTGTGTGACCAAATTTTGGGATGAGATATCTGCAACGCCATGGTTTCGTGACTTGTTTAAAATTTAGAGACAAACAGATGTACTGTAGGCATGACAGCAATAGGATCTTTACAACCCCGATTCAATGCTAGTGAATAATGATGGTATGTGAATTGCTATGCAAATTGACAAAATCTAAATTATGTACTTATTACCATATTATAGAATATGTTCTAGCTGCTAATCTGATATTCAAATATACACATACACTAAATTGTAGAATTGTGTACAGTACATTACTGATCAATACGGTTCACCACAAGTGGTTTGTAATTTGCAACAATATAGCTCAGGTCACATGTACAGTAATAACTTGAGTACTGTTTTAATAATTTTTTTAATCACTGTTTCAATTTTATGCTTTATTGTAAAGTGCTTTGAGATCATATTTTGATGTAAGGTGCTATAAGAATAAATTATTATCATTATAATTATTATTATTATTATTACAAAATAATACTGTGGCATGAGTATAATTTATACTGTACATATTCCAATTTACGCATGGATAATAATAAAAGTTTGATTTCTACCAATGAAATATAATGCCAGCACTGTAGTCAAACAGACTGTGATTTTCCTAATTGGATTTTACAGTACTGTATATTATATCAAAATAACCCGAAAAGTGTCTGATTGACGAAACGTTAAGGATCGAATCAAAGTTCAGTAAGTACTGGCCCATTTATCTTAACTTTGTGGAACAATGTTTGCTTCTTTATTTTGATAAATACTCTGTTGGTTTGACAACAGTACAGACCAAACACTAAAGAAATTGAGTGATGAAGATTATCAATAACAATTGATGCTTTTTTGTTTTAAAAATGTTCTGCAAAAGTTTCTAAAATGGAACATTTTTATCCAAAACATTGTGTTTAAGGTTGGTATAAATTGCCTGTCATGCATGGTGATTATCAGATTCGATTGAGAAATTAAACTGTCTCCTTTTTGGAAGACAGATGGTCAATGCATGTACATCTTACTGTGTATTATAACAAGGCTTACTGTATATTACATACAGTTTAAGTAACTGTATATTACTTACTGTATATTACTAAGGTGAAGCAGTAAGAATGGTAAGTCCATATTATGTTCTTACTATCCACATATGTTGTTGATATTTTCCCAATCAAACCAACTGTGACCAACCTTCTAGGATACATGTTTATTTAATGATGACCCTAGATTGTACCCATCCTATATACCAACACAATTCATAACAATGAATAACTCGCTATTGCCAGCCACTGCTACAATGCAACTTAATTCCTGTATACTATTCTACTGAATCAGTCGTTCCAATTCAGTTTGAAATTCAATGCCACCCTCAGTCATAGTTTTAAATGTTCCCTAATTTTGAACTACTGTTTACTGTACAGGAGATGAATGAATTAAAAAAATAAAAAACCTTAACCACTTCACTAAAATACTGAACATCAATCATACACAATAAACCTTCACTAAAGATTTATCAGCATGTCAAGATCTTGTAAACATGTACTGTACATTATATATGACATGTCACATTTAACATATCACAGTTAACAACCTACTTGTAGACTACAATAAATGTAAGTACTGTACAAAGTGTACATGAACACTGATTTTATATTCTCTGTAATATCACTCACTCATTGGGGTAAGTCTACACACTTCCCACCGACCTAAGTGAAAGGTCACGACTGTGTGACTTCCTTGCTTTCCTCTGTGTGTGTACCCTTACTTGGTACATGCATGCAAACAGGCTATTCACATAACATGACTGAAGTATGCTTCCCAGCATATTAGAATTTGAGAAATTTATACCAAAAGTAATATAGTAGTCATCTACAGGTACAGCATCAAACTTATAAAATTGTTTTGATTTCTTATTGCAAAACACGGTATTTTAATTAGTCACTGAATTTAATTAATGTACACCTGTAATATTATCTGTAGCTTAAAGGAGACACCGAGACATAGACCCAACAACCATCAGTGTTAGCTAAATACAAGAGTGAAATTTGTGAAGAAAAACAATTCCCACCAGAAAATAAGAAAACTCTGGCTCTGTGATGTCCTAGCACCATTTTGGATCTGAAACCATGTTACTTTCTCCTTGTTTTTCTATTCATAGTTTCGAGATAAAATGTTGACAGGGACATCAATGCCATCATTAAGTCATGTTAAGAAGCTCTGCAATATTTCAGATTTAGCATTTACTCATCTGTGAGAGCATATATTGGTCATGTGGTTAAGGCCGTGGACTTGTGATCTAAGGCTTGTAGGCTCCAGTCCTGGGCCAGATCATTACGTTGTGTCCTTGGGCATGGGCACTTTATCACCATTGCCTCTCTTCAACCAGGTGTATATAAATGGGGACCTGTAAGATATACTGTCAGTTGGGCGCTGTTTAACTGCTGCCATGTGGAGGGATTGTCTCTCTGTTTGACAGGTTATCGTTGACCAGGGTAATATTGTGATGCGCCTTGAGCACCGTTATCCGTGGATATGTCTGCGCTTAATTCATCCATAGTAACATTTTAAAATTTACATGAAAACATACAAAACAAAAAATGTAAATTATATAAATAAATAAATTTAAAAAAATAACAAAATTGAGATACACATGTGGCTCGATGAATATCATATTTACATTCGATCAAGTCATCACCAGTGTGTGGGAAGAAACATTATATCTGTGGTACCTCCGAAATGAAATTAAATTTTTTTTTAAAAATTGGCTGTTTGTGGAAGCTGTTCATCACAGTTTGAATTTCATGACATCATCACGGAATCCTTTGTAAGGATTAAATACTGTTCGTACAGGACCACAGTATTATACGTAGTATACAATTTAAATGGATGCATTCATTACCACGGTTACGTTTAGTAGCTCGCTACCGTCTGTACAATGTTTGTTCAACTTTGATTAGAATCAATCTAGATAAATATTACGAAGGAATTACTGTTGTAACCACTCTGGACTTCAACTTCTACTGTACATATATTAAACCACCTTGTAATAACCACTTGCAAAGAACTTTGGACTCAAGCTACAAATACTACATATCAATTGAAAGGTGGACATTACAAGATCCTACACCCTTTGTTTACTATATGTAAAGAATCTCTCAGTACTTATAAACAACTACCATTCTTGTTGAGCTAAAACATAAAACTACAGATGATCTACAGTAGGCCTACTTATGTCTCACATGCACCAAGTGCACAGAGTTTGGGGAATCATGCACTTGAGTTAACTAACTGCCATACTTTCTGTACTGTACCAAGATTATTATTTATAGACTTTTTAAGCAAATTGCTCTAGTACTATATCTGATCAATATTATTCAATTTAAGATCTTCCAAAATCATCACATCTACAGATTGTATGACTCAATCAATATTGGATTCATGAACTTAAATACAGATCATTTGAAATATCAGAAGAACAGACCTGTGACAGGCTGACAACCCACAAGATATTCTTCTGGCATGTGCAGCAACAAGCATGAAAACAATCATTCCAACATTCAACCTCTTTAACATTACAGTATTAACAATCCAGTAACAAAGAGGGAAATTTATGAATTTTCATGTTTTACAACCATGTAGATCATGCAAATAAACATAACCATAAGACCACGCCATTACATTAATTTTTTAATTTTTTTTTATTCAAGTCAACTCAACTCTCACTATGTACAGTGTTACCATGCAAGTAAGTTATCTTGATGTGCTGGTAGTGAAACTTTTGACAAAGATGTCCCTAATTTGGGACATTAATTAGATTTTCCCGTAATAGCCATAAATTGAGATCATGAGATGATGGAATAGAAGGGGAACAGCACGTGCAGTACATTATAGCTGGCAGGTTTACTTTACATTGAGAATGTATTAAGCATGCATGCATTGTTATGCTCTGATGATAAACAAAATATCTAGACATCAGTCATATATTACCGAACATGTTTTAACCATCAGCTCTGTCGGCATATTACAGTACGTAATTAATACTTATAAGGAAATTATTGTACCAGCTGAGTGAACCACTTTTGAGGTACTGTAGACGAGATGCTTCATAGCCTGTGTATAGTGTGTACTAAACTGACTTAAGCTTCGAAGAAGTGCAAAGGTTTGCTGGAAAAGCGAGCAAGGATTGTACTTAAACTAGATATTAAAGTGCAGCTTTTTGAGTTTCACCACATACCCAACAATATGTCTCCAAACCCAATGACAGAATTACTTATAATACTGTAAGGCTGAAGTTGATCTAAACTTATTGACGTCCCATCTAGAGTTTTCTCACCAAATGAAACTTACAGTATGTATATAGCAGCATGTTACAATCAAATTATCAGTATGATTGTCACTCAGAAATGTTCTCAGATGACTATGAACGACACAGTGGGATTTAAGCTAATTCAACAATATTCAAAACTGTTTAGTTCATTAATTGACACATAGTACATTATAACAGCTACTTAAACACATTCAGTGTTGTTTTTTTATTTGTACTGCATGTACATAGCAAACACTTTCAAGCTTAAATCACAGTGCACAGCTGTTTGTACAGTACAGTGGTACTCTAAAAGATTGAATCATGTAAATTATTATATATTATGATGCTTGAACAACTCTGTATTATTTAACATCTAGTGTACATAAATGATCTATGTTGATCATGGTGACATGTTAAAGTGTATGAGGATATAAAATACATTCTACAATGCTAACGATAGTTTCTTGTGTTTGTTGACCAAATTTAGTTAACACAATTAATCAACCATCTGAGCATTATTCAAAGTACTATAACTCAGACATTTTCCCGGCTCTTTTCACCACCTCACCAAAATTAATCAGCACTTTTCATATTTTTTAAATCATTTTTCTTCATAATTTGAATGAAAAGTTGACTGATCCAGAGCTCTATTAAAGTGCAATAGAAATTTTTAATAGTGAATATTTGTTGTCAATTTATCAAATTAAACGCATAATACTACGATAACACTCTAGAAAATTAAAATCCCTCCCAGGAATGTGATTAGCATAGAAATACTAAGATCATGTATACATTAACAAAGTTGTTATCAAATAATTCCCATAAAGCATTAATTGTTGTACATGTATACTGTAGTATGCTATTATATGAGATATTAACCAAGTAGTTTTGCAGTAACTTGCCATATAGTTGGCTGCTGCATGCATATTACTGTACTTAGCTACTGTGAGCTGGTTCTTTTGCTATGAGTGCTGAAAAGCAAGGAACATACTGTATATAATTTAATTTTGAAAATCCAATAAATATGACATTTTCACAATTTAAATTTCAAAAGAACAACATAGACACAAGGGTCAGGTAATACAATATACAGAGGTAACATGATTGATGTGTACTGTATCCCAGACATTCTTCTCACTGCACATCTAAATTTGGAAGATAACATTACATAAAAGAACACACACAATATAACATGCTTTTTGGTGAAATTCCAATCATAAAAGCACATTTACACAAAAACCATCAAACATCAAACCACAGACTGAATAATTAAGAATCTATAGAAAGATGACAAACATGTTATTTAACATAATGAAATATCCATGATAACCTTGCAGAGCTCAGACGAACTGATTTAATTATGTGCACAATTCACCTTCTGCAGCCACAGTCAATCATTGATGAGAAACACTTATAGGTCTCACCATGTGAAATATATTTCAAATTTATCATTTTAAAATGAAGCAAAAATTAATAACAAACATGAATATATCAATTGTACAGTAGCATAAACTGTACCAGTTTTCACTGTGTGATAATGCTTGTTTTGTTTTCAGTGGTTTGTCAATTATGTGAATGCTTTGCTACATGAAAGAGTTTTCTCCAAGGCTTTGCATGATTAATTTATAACTTCAGAATAAAACTTACAATATCTATCACTGTGCTTTATTTTACCTACCAATTTCGGTGAGTTACTACAGTGGTTCACATACAGTACGTATTTTTCCAGCTTCCTTTTTCTTGTTTTAATGTTACAATAACTGGCTTTTCTTCTCCCTGTATTGTTTATGCCACGATCACTAAGTTCTGACAAATAACCAAGTTGATTCTGTCCATCATGTTTAATGTAATTTATACCATTGAACAAACTGTAGTTACTTTTGTGTACAAGTGAGAATATAAATTTGAACAGAATGGAATTCAATAAAGCATGTATGCATTTACAAGTGAAAAATTCACAAACTGCTTTTAATCCAATTAATACTTTATAGCCTTGAAGAGTTCACAGTTTGTGATAATAAATTCTGCATTTTATTTTGAAATGGACAGAACTTGGTCTCTGAGTTATTGAAGTTTTCAGATTGATTGATGTTTTTAATTTTATTTTTATAAAAGTTGCCAGGGATGTTGATATTAAAACTGAACTTCTTGGTAAAGTCAGACAAACATAGGGGCATATGAGTTATAAATCAAATGGCACATACTATAATATCATCAATGCATGAATGCATGATGTTCCAGAGCTAAATATTCAATGCAAAACAGGGTTGAGCAACTGCATAAGAGTTTTGGATCGAAAATGAAGTAGTCACAAATGATCTGCACTTACAGCACAACTATTATACAACCTCCTAGGAATATGAAGGATATCTTGTTGACAATGAAAATGTAAATTTGTTAAACGTAACAAAAAGGTGAGTATTATGTGAAATGGTATGACCAATATTATAAAACTACTTTAAGTACATGAAGGCAAAAGATAATCACCAGGTAAGGATTTTGACAAATAATAACTATTTCCAGTATAGTTTTCAACTATTCACAGTTTGTGGTACTCTTTAAGGAAAGTCAACACTCGAAAAATGATGACAGGAGGCTTTGAGCCCCTTTGAGGCCTGAGTATAGTGAAATCTTAAATTATTATGTGTACACACCTTGCTAGCTAAATGGTTTTGGTATACTGTGGTAAAGCCAATGATAGCCATATTGCAAACCTGCAGTAGTTTGGATGACATCAGGGAAAGGGCCTGTGACTGAACTATATGGCCAAACTTGTACATAGTTTAAATCTCAACAACTACTAATTACCTCCGTGACAATGAATGTTACCCGTCATAAAGATACGTAGGCTATGTCTATATTAGGCCCAACTGTTACAATTAGTACTAAGTGGTTAGTTGGTACCCGTACTGACATTGAAAGTACATGTTATTGAACAAGCGTGTGCAATACTTACTCCACCATCGTTCGTCACTGTGGAGTTATGGACGTAGAGAAAGACACAAACCCAGACACCTGCGACCAAAAGTAAGATTAAACGAGACTTGCGTCGCATCGTGACCGGCAAAATCCGAAGATATTTACTGGAATATGTTAAAGTATTAGTCCAGGCTAAGCTATTGTCACATGGTGAACTGATGCAAAATGAGCCATAGAAACGAGGTGACCATTTGAAAAATTGGATACGAGAGTGATCAGATCCGCGACGACAGCCCACTGCTGTTGATAGTTTGGAAACATACGTACATAACAGCTGATGACAAGTTCATTGCACGTATGTACGTCGTATAGGAAGTAACGCTGCAATGCTAGTAGTCATCGAAATGGATCGGTACGTAATGGGGGCGCGCTATTCAAACAAAAGTTTCACAAGTTTTTAAGATTTGTTTTTAAAACTTTGATCATTCCCCTAGATCAGCAACCCCTGTGGCTAGAGTGTTTGTGATATAAGAACGACTTGTGGTGGCAAAGTAATTGGGGTGGGCTCTTGCATAGCATTGTTGCCATTGGAAAGGTGTCATGTCTTAATTTGGCAGTCTCCAGTTGAAGCCAATTATATTTTACTCTCCCACCTGTTTCGTCGTTCTGTTTTTATCTGTTCCCATCCCTTTTCCCCATCCTTTTGTATTATTCAATTCCCCACCTGAAGGAGATGTGCTGGACTAGATTGTGTGTTGTATACAGTAATCTGTCATATACCATTGAATATATATCAAAAAGAAAGAAATTCTCTTCCAGTGAGCAGAATCTCACAAAAGGATAATTCAACAGAACTCTAGATCTAACTTGTGAATTATTTTGTTACAATTTGCCATAACAAAATGTGCAAATATTACTTAGAAAGTTGCACTTCATTCCTTGGTTATCTCATCTTTGAGTCTGTTTATGCCCAAAAAGTCAGTTTTTCAACAAAATATGGGAAAGTATCATTTTCATTCCAGTCCAGCCCTGAATATTAATGTGTTTCTTGATACTGTATTCAACTTCCCTTTAATTTAACTAACTTTGTAACAGTAAAAATATAGAAAACTCAGTATGGTATGAAATATTCAAAAATTGTATTAATTTCTCTATTAAATATAACCCAATTTTTTTTTGGTGGAAGAGATTAATTAAAATGTATGACAATACTAAGTGAACATATGAGAGAAAATGATGCATCAACAACTCTGTCACACCGTTCCTATGTTAATTAGGAAGCCACAGATGGCTTTCAACATCATGAATGAAAACCAGTTAATTCGTCTTTGTTACAGGCAGTGAGAGACATTACCAGTTGAGGACCACCAACTGTCGCCCTACAAGGAACAGATTGGAGTGAATCACATTCTCAAACCCTGAAGGATGTCACAATGTAGTTGTTGTGAACTCAATTCTTACAGAAACATTCAAAACAGTCAATTTGCCACATTCCTAGTAAAAAGAAAAAAGTAGACTCATTCCAAAAACCTTTTGTCCAAGTCAAAACAGTCCTACTCTCTGAAGGCATGGAACCAAGTGCAGGTATGTTTGTTTGTGAATGGGATGAGGGAAATTCATCCACAGATGAATTCATTGATTGATTGATTGAGTAATATATTCATTTCAATCTCATATGGATTTATAAATAAAACTTTTCTGATATGAGAGGCACTTGCAATACTTTGACATTCACATCATTGTTATTCAGTTAATTTATCATGCAACTCTTGTTCCCAACTTGAGCATCCATCAGATGAGACAAATAACGTACTACATCGGCTTGCAAAATATACTGTCTAAAGCAACACCCTCCCTTCACCTGTCAACAGCCCCAGCCTGGTTTTGACATAAATTCAGTACAACATACAGGCATATAGATGCAAAGCACTCAATGTCACAAGCACTAATACATTGTGAGGCTAGCTACTGTAGAAGTCCCGATCACATAGGACGCAGGGGCAGGTTTTCAAAGTGAGGAACAAATAGAAGGAAGGGGGCAGGGTACAAACATTATTTTGATCACTTCCTTCACATCCCACTGTCCTAGATAGGATGAGAGTCCATCATCATCTACATGCATTATGGTAAAGTCATGATTCACATCCCTTCCACTCCCACCAAGTTTGGCTAGCCTTTGTCCAAAATATCCTAAAAACAGCATAGAAAGGCTAGTTATTGTATACTAATGTAATACCGAACCTCAAGAAACGGTTGTACCTACAACAACCTACATCCCTTCTAACCAGAATATCCTCCCACCCCTCTACCACAGCCAAGATGGATCTGGTTGTCTATCAAAGCTACAAACTGACCATGCCACTGGTTAATTAAAATTTACCATCTTCATCTTCTAAAAATCCTTTAAAAACTCAAAATTAACTCAAAGTGGAAGCTAACTAAAGTCAGCCTCTTGGTGCATCTAAAATTAGAACAAATGAGACAAGAAGTAAGATAAAACAATCAAATGCGAGGATCAATAAGTAAGAAATAATTAAATGAATCTGTACATTCTAAAAAGCAGCTGGTTGCAGTTTGTTCACTACCTAAATTTATGCATACCTGCAATTCCATGTCTTTAGGATATTCAATGAAAGTAAACAATTTGAAATGTTCCCCTGCTACCTGTATAACAGATTGTTGCATAGATGTTCCCATGCTTTTAAGCAAATGAAATTCCAGGCTTTTTCTTTCCAGGCTTTTTCATGACCAAAATATATTCCAAGTTTACTGTATAGCAAACAACCTAATGAGGACTTGATGTCAGGCTACCTATAGTAGGCATACGTTCTGAATGCCTCTGTTTATTTGCATAGCGGCTACGGTGAAAATGAGAATTTTACATCACTCTTCCAGAACAAAATCAAATATTCAAGGATACATTCAAGACCCAGAAAAGAGATATTTCCTTTTTCTTATTACGTTTCCCTGACTTTTCTGTTTTCAGACTTTAAGAGAACCAAGGTTACGATACTACTACTGAAACAAACTAACAAACCATATCTTGTTCAAATTCTATTGTATAATCCGAGATGTTACCAATAGCAACCAGCTGCTTTAACTGTATTTAAGTAACATTTCTGAAAATGGAAAATGTCTTTCCTATTTGTTTTCTCAATGTTTGGCAAGTAATTTTCAAGAAATACTCAGCTTGCGAGTCTATAAGCCTCCATGGCTTCTTTCGCGAGTTCCTGCTTGCGGGAAGATCACATATACATACATACATACATACATACTCCCTCCCATAGGGTTGTAGTCACCAGTAAAAGTGGAAGATCTGAATAAAAAAATGCACCAGAATTTAAAATATTTTTTGGTAGTTTCTGATTACCAGATATGAAAGCCTGATGACCCACAATCTTGCAATATGTGAGTAATCGGATAAAAATCATGTCACAGCTTTTAATTGTTGTGATACCAAAGCAACTTACAGGAAGACTGCTAGGTACTTCACAATATTTTTATGGCAGCTATCAACTTTGTGCACAAAACTGATGAGAAGTATTACAGAATGACAACACTTAGCATGGCATAACTTAAAGAGAGCTCTTTATAGAGTTATTAATAACATATTTTAATTGGTTCTAACAAATATCTGGCTGGTTTTTGTGAATATCATTATTTGTCTGATTCACACAAAGCTAAGCTGAGTCATTTCAAACAATAGAGATTATCTCTGCCAGACCAGCAATGCCTATTTGTGGGGAAACTGCACAACAGAAAAGATGCATCCATCACAGCCTGGGTGAAGGATGCTGTGGCCCCCTCAACATCCTGCTTTCGAAAAATTACCTAAAGAAAGTTATTTAAAGAGTGATTAACAACAGATTTAAATTGGCTCTTATAAATATCTGGCTCAACGTTATTAATATCATCAATCTGTCTGATTCGTACACAAAAAATTTGTATTGTGATTGCAAATATATTGACGAATGACACAATTAGTGTATCTCCTTTGACATATACATTGCCTTTTAATAACAGCAGTGGATAATTCCTAATTTGATATTCTGTACCACTTAACAGCAACCAGGAACCTACTAATTAAAATCTGTAAACCAACCTATAAAAGAGAAGAAAAAATGTATTCTCCTTCCCTATCAAACAGATCATCATTGTGCAAGTTTTTCACCAAAAACAGAAACTTTTAATAAAGCAATACAAACAAACCAAAATAATATGAATAACTATTAAGATCACCGGAAAATTTGAAAAGATGTGATTATGAACAGTGCTTGAAGCTATTGTACATCAGTGGAATGAAAACAAAACAAATTAATAATATTTAGCACTTTGAGTTGTGTAACAAAATTTGTAGCCTTATGCAGCACAAGCCATTTATGTGACACAGAAAATCAATATTTTTGTTTTGCTTTTCCTTTTTTGGCAAAGTAAAAAGAAAGAATCTAAAACTTTGTGCTTTCATTGATATTTACTCTTCTTAAATTTTTACTCTTCTTGATGCATTTTCATTTATGTCTGAAAGAAATAGACAAATATTCAAGTAATCAAACACTAAGCATGATTACCTTCATTTTGAAAGTATTTTTACATCTTTGGTATAAAAATATGTTCCACTTCATGACACCTCCATGTTTGTGAGCATATTGGCCATATACTGACACTAAACAATCTTTGACATAAAATAACACTGATATATTTTAATCGTCAGTTTATTAACTTTACGAGGCTCTGAGAAAAATGTTGGTTGGAGAAAAGGGTCAGACTGATTCAAAAATCTCAGCATACCTAGATTGAGCAATTCCCAGGGTAGAATGCTCAAGCCTAAAGTCCCGGTCACACTATACCGATTTTTTATCTGAATACTATCCGATTTTCCCGGAGGAATCGAAACAGCCAGTTTTTCGTTCGGGTCTTCTAACCACAGTGATAAATGACCTGATTTGCTATCTGTTGAGCCATTCCGATGAGGAATAGCCCTCTCCTAACTTTTGATATTGACTCCGTTTCCTTTTATCGGATAGCTATCCGATTTCTCTTCCGATTTTTATCGTTTTTTTATGTGACGTCACTTCAGAATGTAGTCCGTTCCAGAACCCCTCAGATTTGGAGTAGGTATTCGAATATTCCACTGCATTCATTAAATTCACTACCACAAACCTCACTCTTCGGCCTAAAATCGGAAAAATCGGACCGTATTCCGATAAAATATCGCTGTAGTGTGACCGGGCCTTAAGGGTTCACATACTCAATTAGTGCAAGATTCAAGAGTCCATTTTATTTTTGGGGTGACTGGCTGAACTGAAATTTTTTCACAAGCCAGATTTTGGTCATGGGTCCCCTTTTGAGAACCCTTACTTACAGAACATGCCCCAGCCGATGTATGTAATGCTGAAATGCCAATATTTTGTCATGTTAACACTGCAAACATTCTCTTCAAAGAAAAACAGATTTATGATTTTCAACTATGATTAAATTGCATCCGTCGGTTAACTGATTCAACGAGGGTTGACTGAAAATTTGTCACAAAACGCTACGAGCTTGACTTCTGGGGAATTACAGTAATCAATCCTCGATATTCAGCAACGTCCATGCACGTAATGCATTTAAAAGCGAGTGCTTAAAAGTTAAAAAATAGAATGGCATATCTGAGGTGTGTTTGTTAGCTGATAGAAATGTTAGCAGCTCGGGTTTTATTGCCATTGGTATAACGTAAGTGGTTACAGACATTAAACCCCAACAATTTAACATTACCACAGATCTTGGGAACACATAGCCAGGTCAACGTAACAATACACATCTTCCAAACTCTTTACAGACTGTTATCATTACAGAAGTGAACAGACAGGTAGCCAAAACTTCATGTAATTTACAAACTATCTGTAGTGTGGAGAAAAAGGTACAACAAAGCACCAATTTCTCGCTGGAACTAGTTTAAATCATCCACTAGGGTTTAGGTACTTCTTGCCTATGTTGTTAGAGAAACCAAATAAGGCTGATCCAGAATTAAACCCAATACCACAAAATTCACCAGCTCAGGCAACTTACTGTGATAAAAATTCAAGTTGAAATGAACAAAATAAACAAAGAAAATTCCTTAAAAAAGTATACCTGCCACCTAAATCCTCTCACTGTAAACAATTTACATCAATACCTAATCCATGGGAGATGTTTGATGACCTTATTCCTAACTATTCGTTGAACTATTTCTCACACATAGGCACTCATAATGCTCATCGAAATTACCTTGCTCGAAGCTCTTGCAGTTAACCGGTTCAAAATGCCGACACGTATATTATACTCTCTTCTTTCTGTAACCGCAAAATTTGACAATATCACCACCTTTCGTTTAAATTCTCTCTGTGAAAAACCTTAGTCCCATTTCCACATTGTCTTTCTGGCAAATGACTATCCTGGCGTACGAAATCCGGCTCTCTTTGGCGATCAACGAACGAATTACCTTGCTATCCTTGCACATCAATGCCACTCTAGAAGTACCACTTGTTTGACACGTTGCAATCATCCTTTCTCAAAGTCACGCCATATATATTTTCTTCTCTCTTCGCAGATTGTGTTTTGCAGCAATGTGTCGACTTTCCACCTTTAAATCTCTGACTGACTAATGCTGATGACCAAATGCTAATACCAACGGTGCTAGACAACCACAGATGATGGCTAGAAGTTCGCATTTTGTAAAGCCAGTCCTATTTTCGCTCTCAGAGTCTGAGTCAGAGGAATGATGGTGACTTACGATCTCTGGAAGAACGTGTACTGTGGCTACGTAAAGGAATGTTCCGGCAGAAAACAACATAGAAATACCAGTGGCATTTATTGATGACAAGGCTTGTTTGCTAGCCTGAAATAGAGCGAAAAAAAGAAAAGGACAAGTTTTAGTTCCATTCCGATTGGGTAAAAATTCACATATTTTTTCCATACTTGCTAACCTGATTTTTTTATTTACAAAGACATTATTAAATGTAACAAGCTATGGGTAATGGTTACGGTCAACTATGATATGAATCACCAATAAAAGTCAAAATACACACAGTTATGACAAAACTAAACGTTTCATCAATTCGGTCATTTGGCACTAATATCTCAATTTCAAACTCCATTGGTTGAGTATCACAGTAAAAGAAACTTGTATCAGATAAACCTGTGATATAAGACCGGCTGTTAATGATAATAATGATCATAATAATATTCGATTTATGAAGCGCTTTACACCAGCGATAGGTCTTAAAGCGCTTTACAGACGTTATATTACCCCTGGCCAATGATAACCTGTCCCAGAGACAATCTCTCAAGCTGCACTTATATAATGTGCCCAATGACAAGTTTCCTCACAGGTACCTATTTAACCCCTGGGTGGAGAGAGGTAAATTGAGATAAAGCATCTTGCCCAAGGAAACAACGTAATGAACTAGGCAGGAATCGATCCAGCGATCCTTGGATCACAAGCCCAACAACGCCTTAGCCAATTGGCCACCATGCTTAATAAACAGTTTCACTCAGTACCCTACATGATTGTACTAAAGTAAGACCTAGAAAACACATGGAATTTCACCACACAGTATCCTGCATTATGGTACCTGTAAATTTTATGATGACCATAGATTTGATGACTAAACTTTTCTGCATTGCCCTACCAAAAATAATGTTGTTAGAAAGTATAGTCTGCCGAAGCAATTTCCTGCATTATTGTACTAAAATAACACTGTGACAAACTATGCATTGTAAACACAAATATCCTACATTACTGTACTGAAGAGATAACATTTTGTGAAAATCCAGACTGTCCACACAATATCCTGTTCTATATTTACTAGAAAAACATTGTCAGAATCCATATATACTATCAACACAAAAACCCACACGATTGTACAAGAGATATTTTGAGATACAGTTCAATTGTCGAGTCAATCCAGCGATATCATGGTTACTTAACATCATTTCATACCGCTGAAAAGGAATCTCTGGATCAAAGGAAATCACTTACATGACTAAGGCCAAAATAAGTTACTACTGTTGCTATGGGAGCTGACACTGAGAAAGCCAAAAGATGTTTACGGATTTTGTGCCGCTGGTAGTTCTCATGCATTAAAAATGTGACCAAGCCAAAAGCTGCTGGCGCCTGCAGAGGAAAAAACACAGAATATGTTAATTGTACAAAAATTTTCACGCACGAATACACATGGAGAAAGTTATTGCCTGATAATGCGGACAACTACGACTAAGTAATTCTACAAGAGCCTCGAGAGGTGTGAAATGGGAACCATTTTTAGAACCATTCTTGCAGAAAAATGAAAAGTATGTCATCTCCATAACATTACATGTAGAGATGAAAATAATAGGACACAACCCTGTTTCGGTATCTACTGTTGAGTTTGTTGCTTTATACTTGGCAGCTGTGTACTTGCAACCAATTCTGGACTTGAAGTTTAAAGAATGCTTTCAAAAGAAGGCGCTGTAAGGTTCTCTGTATGTTTTGCACTATTGGTATAGTGACGTACACCCGCAGTTTGATTTCTATTTTGCTCTTTTACTTTTAAAGGGAGTGAAGACTGTTGCACAAAGAAGCGTCTGATGCCGGTAATCTGACTTAGTTTCAAATGAGGTGTAACAGAAGTGTTAGACACACCATCTATCCCAGAAAATACACACACAGCTTGCTACCTTGGTAATTAGACAGTAGTGTACAGTCAATATATGCAGCTACGGTCAATACCCACAACACAGTGTCCATAGCAACGTTGGACATCTCAGGTCTAGATAAAAGATAACTAGGTATCACGTTTTACTGTCTGCATTATGTAGCGATAAGAAGAAAACTTCACTTGCAAGCAAAAAAAAGTTAACTTTTGCATAGGGCGGCACGCGATTTGGGGCAAGTCTTCAATGCCTTAAAATGTTTCCAAAACATATAGAATTGGTTACATGTTAATACATTCCAGTGATAGAAGTACAGAAATTGGAAGATTAAAAGAAACCAATAACAAGGCATGGCATGGAATTCCCATAGCTTATCGTATTATTATTATTTTCTGTAGTGTAGGCAAAGAGAGATAGTCTCCAATTTTCTGCACAGTAAAACCTGTATAGTCTATACATCTGTAAAGGTGTCGTACCAATTATAGATTTGGAAATTTTGCGATTTTGTTTCCTTTGCAAAGGTTTTCTGCACAGCCTTTTACCTTATGTAACATAATTGCAGCAAAAACAATAAACTGGACATCTGCACGGGATCCAGATGCTGCAGCTCCCATAGCAATCCCATCAGCTGGAAAATAAAAGAACATAATGGAAATATAAGTAGGCTCTTAAACTGAGCAAGTCAAGCAATATAAAGCCAACTTACTTTTACACATTCTCTTACACAGGCTCTCTAGTGGATAAGCAGTTTGCTAACAGTTTTATTTTATTTTAATATAAAGCCAACAGAAGCAGAAGATTATCAGTTAATAAGGGGATTTCACATTTTATCCTCAGTTGATCACAAACGAACTTTGACCTCCCTCTTTACAGTATGAGATCTGTTTTATGCTGCTTTTCTTCAGGTGTGATGTCTACAAGTTTAGAGTCACAGACACACTCACAAAACCTGTATACATACATCCCAACTTTCCATTCCCATTCCTACCCTTCCCTTCAAAACTAACCAGGCATAACCTGTTTCACAGAGATATTGAATACAATGGAAGTTACTTTCCCCATATAATGGGAGCTGGGTGTTATCATCCGCATGTATGCTTGGTCAGTTCATCTAACCAATTCTTTGTCTTCTAACTAAGAGTTTCCCTCCATAATTCTGTCCCACATTAACAATTTTTTCATCAGTCAATGTTGAACTAAGCATCCTATCACCTTACAGATAGTTGCACAAGAAGGATGAAAGAAGCATAGTGACAATTCTGATATAGTTTTATATATTTGAAAATTGAAATCTGGGCAATTGAACTGCAGTGTTACTAGCGGTCTGTTCTATATAACAGGGACTCATCAACACGGTATGTTGCAACTGATTTCACATATTTCCAATGGTTTTACATTTTGAAGACTGGAATAGCAATACATAGTCCTTTGTAATCCCCAACAATCCTGACTGTTTACTCACAAGTCGGCATTATCAACTTCAATGTCTAAAAGCATCAGAAAGTGTTGGAATATCCAAGTGTATTTGTCGTCAGAAGACTGCCAGAAGCAAGACAACTTATCAAAACTGCTAATCATAGGATGAATATTTCATTAAAACGACTTAAAGCATGTTTAAAGAGACTCACCAGCAGCATGAACAACTAAACCTATAGTAGCTGTTATTTTATTTGAACCGGCCCTCTGTTGACTTTCATTATCTGAAAGAGAGAAAGATAAGAGAAATGAAAGTCCAATGATATGTTCAAAGAGTCAGTACAATTAAACGTCACATTTTACTGTGTACCTAACTTATCACCACGTTGGTTAACATATTTAATATCAGTTTGAAAGAATAATTCACTTTCTCTCAACCTGTACATCAGATATGTGCATTGATGGAGTGTTGGTCTCTATTTTCTGGTAATCTGTCATTAATATGAAAACCTCTCTACTATTCTTTCAATGGTCATACACTCCAATGTGTTGACATAACCAATAGCTTAGATGCACGTATGGATTCAAATCTTCTTTCTTAGGATTAATCATATCTTGTACCAGACTTGCAGTATGAGTACAGCACTACAGCAGTATGAGTACGAGTACATAAGTACAATAACGAGTACTGTAAGTAAGCTTCCACTTGGTATGAGTACCAATTTGAGTACAAAGATCTACAAATGAGTGCGAGCACTTAGTCTTGCACCAGTATCTGTATTAGATTTCCAAAATCCCCTGAGCACTAGTACAAAGACAAATTCATGAGGTTGATTATAAAACCAGACACCTATGCTTGGGTAAAGACCTTCTCAACAGACCTTCTCAAAGGTACCTTCTCAAGTTGCAAAAGGAGTCATCATTATTGGTAGATTGAAGCAGTTTATAATTTCTGATGGTGACTGTCCTTTACAGTATACCATACTATACCACTTATCTGAGCTACATAATAATGTATTTCATCTTGCAAAATAAAGCCATAAGCCATGTGTCTTTGAAAGGTCCAAGTGATCGCACAAGTAGCTTTAATAAAACTCATTACATGTACTTAAACAACTAGCCATTTTAGCAAACATTGCAACTTAAGTTAAGTAAACTGTGACTGAACAACTGCTGGTAATGTTAATTGTTTACCTGATCAACTGCACACACATGTTACCCACATATTTATCCTACGATCTGGAGTTATATGTATTCACAGCAATGTCCAAACTATAAATTATCATAAGAGGAGCCAGGCAGTAACTGGATACAGTCCTATTATATACTCAAACATTTTACCCAACCTATAAGTCTTCCGTAAGGGCTCAAAATGGCAGTCTGGATATGTAGGTTAAATGTCAAGTATTTTGTTCTCTAGTAACTTAGAAGGTATTAAGTAAGATGGCAGAAATTTGTTTGTAAAACAGACAGGCAATCTGGGACAAATTGTTTAGTGTTTACACAGTTTGATAATTTTGGTAAAAACAGAAAACATCCAAACAATTGCAGTTAATACCTTGACGGCTCTGTCTATCTCATCCTATTTGCTCCATTTTTCTTTCTCTGCTCCAATCTACTGAATTAGCATGATAGTTTTTCTATTATGTAAAAAAGTTTTACTACAAAAGAAGTAATGTTAAAATGAGAAACTTGCCAAAGATACTCTCAGTATACCTCTTGGAAGTCAGTCTGGTCCAAAACCCACTCATATAGAATGGGTGATATTTGGAGGAATCATTGTCCTAAAGTACTTATCAACATGTCGCACTGTAAAACAGACTTGTTATAAGTCTGTACTCATCATCGTGTTCTAGCATCAGTGTCCTGTTTGGGGGCATTTTGTAAATCTAGCGTAAATACTCGTGCAAGATTACGTAGTAGTTTTCAGAACCCTTGTATTTGTATTCCCTCTTTGTTCCAAGACGATTTCTTATCTGGTACTCATGATGTTATACTCATGATGAGTCTGTCATATAACATACCTGAAGTTGTACCATGACTGTGTGAGCCTCCACCACTGCACTGGTCTACCAGAAGCATAAAGACAAAACCAAGAACTAAGGCAACTCCAATCAGATGATGAGCTTCCTCTACTGAACTGTGGTGATGACCTTCTTCGTGTGTCTCTTCGTGTTCTGATTAATGAGAAGGAGCAGCAGAAGTATTTCATCTTCACATTGTTTTAAAAAGAAATTAATTGGTAATCCAAAGATGGTAATCCAAACCTTCATTAAAGAGACTGTATCATGGAAAGATGTCAAGTAACTTAAATACACAAATAATTTTTTTTTTTTTTTTTTTTTTTTTTTGGGGGGGCTGCCTGTGCTTTTCAAGTCGTCATAAAAACAAAATCTTATGCCCCCATTTTGCAAAAAGTTAATTCATTGTGAAAACAACAAGTACCTTATCTTAACTATGTGATTGTGAGGAAACTGTCAAAACTTACTTTAGGCTGTCGTGATAGACATCGAATTTCTGCAATGATCTGCGACATTAAAACTACTTAAACATACACTACAGGTAGGCTCTCATTCTGTTTCGTTCTTTTGCTTACCTGCCCAATTCATAGAGGAATCGTTTTGATCCCCTTTTCTAATCATTAGTTATTAAATGGTACGCCAAAGGTATCCTTGCAGGTAACTTCTATGCCAAGGTATCAAAACCACATAATCGGCCGATCTCATCTTTTTCCAACACATGTTCTTGTCGAGTTTAACATTCCATAAATTTCTAGTCTGAACTTACCCTCTTTTATTTCAGCAAACAATGAATGTATCCCCTCGGGAATGATCACTGCCAATGCCGTCCCGACCAGAAGACCAGCTCCAAGAACAGTTATCATCCGTGTTTTACCCTTCAAAGAGAAATTAAGAATTTCATAATTAAGATCACAATTTGACATTTCAGACTACATGTACATAAGCAGTAGTGATGAGTACTGAGTGATTGGTATCTGACCATTAGCAGCTGTAATAGCAGTAATTCAGTATATTTCAAAAGATTTTGGTTTTCTTCCTTCAAAAATTGTATATCACTCTATCCTTCCCTCCGATGAAAGTGCTCCATATAGCATTTAATATATAATTTAGTTAGTAAATTAGATGCATCTCTCATACATGTGTAGGTTTCCATCTGTAAACATACTGTATCATAACTGATCCATACACATATTTACCAAAAAATATAAATATTAACTTTTAATATTCCATTCTTTTTTTTCTTGCATATGAGCATAAAGTCAAACCACATTCACTGGAAATACCATATTTATCCTATTGACGACATAAGGGTTAAATAAACAAATACCAGATTTAGTTTTATTCCTTTCAAGGCTACAATGTAAATGTTCACAATATGCTTAATGCTTACATTTTCTAATAATGTTCATTGAACTGTTCATTGATCAAGTCATACGAGTATTTTTAGCTATTTGTAGGAAGGGGAGGGGGGGGGGGTGTGGAATCCATCAAGATCTGTCTTTGATTGAGAAAAGTCCAAAACTGACTGGTTTGGATATTTACGAGTGACAAGCTTACCTGTCTCCCCACAACCATTAACACTGTGCATATTACCGGAATATTACCTATGACCGGCTCCACAGGTTGTGGGGAGACAGGTAAGTGAGGAACGAAGTAAATAATAATGATCATAGGTACCACACAAGTCTTTTACTGTTAGTATAAAATACATTTATGCATGTGAAAGATGTAAAAGACAGAAAACAAAAGTACGATCTAAGTGATCAACTCACAGTTTTGCTTTATAATGTATGGAAACACTAATGCCTATAGTATGCTGTACACGGTTTCATGATTAGTTATAGTTTACTTCACTTTTGCCAGAGTTGGTACCATTCACAGTTACTAAACTAAAGATAACAAACTTGGACACTTTTGCTATTACTTTAGCTTACCACAATCACAATAGGAATGCTTGAATTAGGCAAAATCTTCAAGGGTTTGCCAATGAAAACTTTCCCATTACACACTTTACTTGTGGGACAAAAAAAGTGCTGTTTTGACCCTAATTGTTAATTACTCCCTAATTACGAGTTTACCCTTATAGTTTGATTGATGGGTTTTAACACTTTCATGTATATTACATGGCTCAAAATGTCATGATTCTTGAATCTACTTCACTTACAAAGATACACGGTCTACGGTAGTCTAAATGTTAAATATTTTATTAGTTTCACACAGGCCTATACCAAATTTATCCTAACCCTAAAGTACAGTAGGCTGGCAGAATTCTGTGGGTCGTCTCAGGTACTATGTAACATGTCAGACTTAATGAGGACTGATATGTTTAATGGTTTCAATATATGTTATGGCTAATTAACTGGTTGTGGGTTGCATGGCTTGATATTTCTTGCTTATTCACCCGATCGGAGTCAGTGAGCTGCGAGGTGCGTCAAGACTAAAGGAAATTAATTATTCATTTCTATGCATCATGCATACAGTAGTGCAATCTAGTAGGGCAAAATAGCACACAATGTTGGAACTGTTCATAATGTCGTGTTTTACAAGCACATATATGTAAATGACAAAATGTTGGATAATAGCATTCAATAGCTTTGAAAAACTATTGTTTCACATCAGCAAAGTATCTGCATGACATTTCTTGACAAACTGTATTTATTAAAGACTATTAAACAGACAAAAAGGTGGCTTATGTAGATACATTTTTGCAAGCCAAATACTATAAGTTCAAATTTGTCACTGTCAAATACATGGATTGTAACTCAGAGGGATTTCAGGGTAAATAGTGCAACTGCTGCTGTCCCTCTAAGATCGGATAAATCAGAAATAATGAAATAATGAAATTCTTATTTTCCCAAAGATCAATCAAATAATCATTGCACAATTGCTTCTTTACCAGCTGATGGGATAAAGTTAGAGAGCCATTCTTATTTTAAGTCCTCATTATATTGATCAATCTTGATGGTCAAAATAACCTTTTTTTGGTACTATTGTAATGTATATGATCACATAATTATGATGATGAACTTTTCAAACAATTCAAACACAGAACATCCTGTGTTTGTGTACAGAACAAAATGAAACATTACTCGGTTGCATGCACAGCATGGTACTGGCCATTCCATTCATAACTGTACATTCTAGGCTAGATAGTTACGAACACACAGTATCTTATATATGCAAGCACTAGAAGTTAAGCACCGCTATGTAATGCCTTTGGAGAATAATCTTTTTGTAGCAGAGTGAACCATTTGAAGGACACATTCAACAGATACCCTTGAGTCAATGAATGCTTCCCTTGCAGATGAATCCATAACTGTACAAGTCTGAGTCCAGCCTGAGTCCTGAGTCCAGCCAATTTTGTCCACTGTGTTGGCCTCATTGTTTCTCAACATTCCTATTATTGTTAGCCTATATATGCTGAGGACAAGATATTTGCTTGTGCAAGTGTGTGATTAAACAGTTTGGTTGGATTGCTCTGATGATACAATATACCTATGATTTTGTTTGAATATTTGTTTTCATTCATTTGATCTTTGCGAATGGGCCAACAAATTTGGCAAAAACTTTCATGATGATGATGAAGCCCTGGATGGATTATTATAAATAAGCCCAGGCCTACATCATAAAGCAGCAAAACCCATTCTAGAGTTAGGTATCGGTTACTTCATTTTTACAAGTTAGAATGCATCATGACAACTTCATTGGATTTTTTTTTAAACTAGGCACTTAAGTGACTACGACTAATTAGTGTAATGACTATGCAACCAACAGTCTGGCAAATAACTTAGCGAAATAATTATATATCTGACTGCCGGTTAACTGAGCAAGGAGCAACATCTTTACTTCAT
>JAIPMN010001912.1:0-15896 GCA_020650975.1 Apostichopus californicus | reverse complement strand
CCCCCCCCCCCCCCCACTCAAAGTACCTTCCTACGCCACTGAGAACCAGGTATGCCCTCATAGACTATGAAGGACATCTTTCATCCTGTGGATGGGCTGGCGGTCAGAGATTGTCTTCAGGTCCAATGCTCTGAAATCCACGCATAGTCGGAAGGTTCCATGCTTCTTCCTGACAAAGACAAGTTGAGATGAGTAGGATTTTTAATTTGTTTTTATCCTTACTCGGTTCAGAAGGTCATAAAGATAAGATCTTACTTCTTTGTAAAATTTTTAAAAAAATTGTAAAAGTCTAAACAGAGCCAGTGCTTACATGGTTTGATGACTGGGAATTATGTGCCACTATACCACAACCATGAAAGACAGAGGGGACACTGTTTGTTGTTGGTGATTTATTTAACATGCTCACTCTACAACAAAGAGCTGAATATGCATTTGTAGTAGATAATCTGATGAGATCCAATTTATATTTTGACCACTGCTGACCTTTGACATCCACCCAAAATAATAGGGTTCTTTTAATCACTATTAGAAAGACATATGCCAAACATGAGCTATGTGTTGTAACCTATCTTTGAATATCCTGTATACAGGGTTTGTGTTTATAAGGCTTTACAGAGTGTGACCTTTGATGACCCTTAAAGACCTTTGACCTCGACTAAAACAATAGGGTTCTTTTTATCATTATAGGAAAGCCACATGCAAAATATGAGAGCCAAAAGTTTCCTATCTGGAGATATCACGTTTTGACCCCTGGTGACCTTAAATGAACTCTAATCTACACTAACATCAGTAGAAACTTTACAATACACCAGGCTATCCTTCCATGCACATATGAGCTTCGTTGATGTTCAGGTCCTGGAGATACAGCATTTTTCGATTTTACATTTTGCCCTCTGCTGACCCCGAATGACCTTTGACCTCCAACAAAACAATAGGGTTTTTGTACTCATTATAGGGAAGCCACATACAAAATATGAGAGCCAATTAAGTTTCATATCTGGAGATGTCAGTTTAAAAGGACACTAAACGACCTTGAACTCCACCAATAAACAATATGGTTCTTGTACAGATTATGGGGAAGCCACAGTCCAAATATGAGAACTACAGAGGTTACTTATCTTGAGATATCGTGTTTACAAGCTAGGGCGCCACACACACACCTACAAAGAACAAATGAGTGCTGTTGAGGTTTTGAAGATATTCACCTTTTACCTTTCACTTATGCTGAGACTCTAGAATGCTTCTTTAAATATGAAAATGTTGTTAAAAAGTTTGTTTTGCTACAAAAGCAAATTGTTGTAACATAGTTGCAAATTTCTAGCTAAAAAAGATGAGATAAAATTGTGAAAAGCTTGAGATAAACCAGAATGCATTGTGGTATCGTTGATGTAATGAGCAGTTTTCTTCTTGAATCTGACGTAATGTTTAGTGAGAGTGTACAACATACTTGATCTTAGTGATACAGTGAAAAGCAGTGTGATGTGACAAACAATAAATTCACATTGACACAGACTGTCCTGAAATGACCATTGACCTAAAAAACAGGCTTCTTGTACTAAATGTGATAGATACATCAACATACTAAATATGACATCTGTCCTTGTTGAAATATTGTATAAAACGTTTCAATATTTGACCACTGGTGAACTCAAACGACCATTGACCTCCGCCCACAACATTAGGTTTCTTGTACTCTATATGGTACAATAACATACCAAATATGCGATATGTCCAAGCTTCCCTTGCGATATTTTTTTGGAAGTTGCGTTAGTGTAGAGAGACACGTAAGAGGTGAGTGAAGTAAATGTTTGGCATTGTTGACTTCAAGTGACCTTTGACCTCCACTAAAAGCAATAATAAGCTCCTGTTAAGATACATCTACGAACCAAATATGAGATCTGTCCAAGGTTCCCTTCTTGCAATATCATGTGTACAAGGTTTTCACAATTTGACCTCTGATGACCCCAAATGACCTCCACCAAAAACATAAATCTTGTTGTACTTAATGTGGTTCATATGCATATCAAATATGAGATCTGCCCGACTTCAAGTGACCTTTGACCTCCACTAAAAGCAATAATAAGCTCCTGTTAAGATACATCTACGAACCAAATATGAGATCTGTCCAAGGTTCCCTTCTTGAGATATCGTGGTTACAAGGTTTTCACAATTTGACCCCTGGTGACCACAAATGACTTTGACCTCCACAAGAAAATAGGCTTCTTGTACTCAATGTGGTACTTCTTCACACCAAATATGAAATTGGTTCGACCTTCCCTTCTTCAGACATTGTGTTTACAAGCTGGGCATCACAAACTCCATCATGAATGCAAAGGTTAAGATCATCATCGAAACCAAAAGTAAACATTTTAATGTCCCATCTGGGCCACTGTAGCATATACAAAACTAAAAATTCCTTTTGGGAATACTCCTCAAACCATGGAGGTAACCTTCATGCTCAAACTAATCAGTGTCCTGTCCCCATTCTGTTTGATAGCTTCCTACAGTACTGATAATGGTTGGTGTCTGTGAAAGATATACACTGCTCTAGTTAAGAGAAGACCATCATTGCAGACTTGAGTGATAAGCGCAACAAAACTTTATTCAATCACCTCAAAATGATTCAGATACAGGTAAAACACAAGGAATTGTAAAGAGCTATCAAGGAGAGGATATCAATCCAATAATTACAAGAGGGAGCTAATCCCTCTAGATTAAACAAAAAACCAAAGAATTCACACTATGTTTAATGGTAAAATAGAACAGGTTTTATGGTCTCAGTGACCACTCAGAACATGAGTTTTACAAGTTTTTATGTGTAAACAAATCTAAAATACTCCAGTTGTCATTTTGTAGTAAGTGTAAGCAGATAATACTCTATGTTGTATTGATATACCACCATCAATGTCCTACAGTAAGAAAGAGTTTTGGGTTTATACTTAATTTTTGTCTTCATGCCAAGTTATGTTTTCATGTTATTCACATTTATGTTTGTTTTAAGGAATGATTGCTGTTGCTGTGTAGGGAGAAGACCCTTTAATTGAATGTCAAAACTGACAGTATCTATTTCATCTACACTCTAATCAGTTGTAATCTTTTGTAAGCTAGGGAGATCTGGTCTGAACAGCACAGCAAGTGAAAGTATCAGACAACAAAGCATGAAGCTAGCAACAAACACCACCCTGTGATTTATGTCAGTACCGCAAAAGGTCACAACCATATTTTGGCATGTAATCATCAATGTGGCATGGATAATCAACAAGTAAGACAGAAGTGATCCAGAATTGGATGAGAAAATAAATCTTATTCCTCCTGCCCTACCAATAAACTTGACCTTCACTAAGTTCACTTCCCAGAATCAATCTTTCCTTAAAAAATAACAAATGAAGAAGTGAAACATCTTTGTAATCTGATGTTAAGAAAACTATACATTAGATATGGTACAGTATATGTACTGTACAGAAGTAACCAAGTAACCAAAGTACATATTCCAGCTGCCTGTCAACAGTCAATTACAGCATGTTATATTCTTAATGATGATGGGCTGTTATTATTTCTTCCTTCAGATGACTTGTTGCATACAGTTGAATCTCTCATCTTCTCCATCAGTCCATCATCGTCTACGTCCGCCTCTATAGAATATAACAAGCAAAGTTGAACAGCATTAATGCTGTTAATTTGCTACATTGTCAGCTAACTGGGACCATCACACATTACTATAATATACCAGACCAGTTACAGTACATTGCTTGCTTGTGCCCCTAGTTTACTGACACACATTTTCTAATGCCTGTGTAGCTCTACAGGATAAACTGAATGATCAAATGGATTAAATATAGCTCCTGGCATGAAAAATAATATCTGAGATCAACTAAGACTCCTTCATGTTCAGAACTTCAGATAAATCAACCGACAAGGTTGCCATTAGTAGGTCATCATCCAGACAAAGATATTATATCAACCAACATCATGATATCAAATTACAATACATGTAAATACCAAGGAAAATTAATGTGAGACATTGTCAATTGATGGACAGTTCCTTCTAACCTTCACTGCACCTTTATGTCTAACATAAATAACAGCTTCCTCCTAGTGGATAACTGTCATAGTGACAGCCACATAAATCAATTAAATGAAGTTGGTGTTAGGAAAGACTCCATGCTGTCTTTCCCAGAATGCCTCTAACATTACATGATATACTCTGTTGAAAGAGAAATGTACAAAGCCTTAATTAAAATTTACACATCCCTGTACTCACAGCAGTTACTAAACCAACTAACACTATATATTATACACACTGCTGTCATATCAATAAACATATTCCTTATAACATCTGTTCAGAGCTAGTGGGCCTCTGCATGTGATTATGAAGCCTGCAAACATTTAGCTTTTCTCCATCTAGAATGTTAATTGAAAGGGGGGGGGGGTGGGGATTGTTGTGTTGGTGTACTATTTGCTTAGCCATAGATTCCTTCAGCAGTTGTCACAAGTCTCTAAGGTTGAGTCTATAATCCCAGGGGAACTCAGTGATGGTACCCATTGGCTAACAGGGGAACTCAGTGATCATGGTACCCATTGGCTAACAGGGGAACTCAGTGATGGTACCCTTTGGCTAACAGGCTTCCAGAAATTCTAGAAGAAATGTGCTTCCACCAACCTGACAGGTGACATCATCAAGACCTTTACAACAAATCATTTCCTTCATTCACAGGTTATTTTGATAATGGAGCTCCCTCTATTGTTTGCATAATTTTATGAATTACTCTTGGTGGATGAACAGTTAGTTTCCTTTGCCATATCTCCATTTCTAATACCTAAAATGTAAATGACTTTGTGATATGAATCTGTGGAAAAGAAACAATGGTGCTTGACTTTTGTCAGTTTGAGCAAACAAAAGAAACAGGTATATGATAAAGGTGTATGATATGTGGGGTGTATGATATATATATAAAAGGTGTATGATATAATTATTACTAATTTGCATATTACACCAAAATTTACACTCGGCGTCCAGATGGCGGGAAAATGTACCATCATGTTCAATGTGTTGTGTCGTTCCCATGGTGCGATGAACTTGGGCAAGTTCGAATGTCGATGACCTACTTATGTTCCGTGACCAATGTCAATGGGAATTATGTGTGTAAAAACTCGGGTTTTCCACGTTATATATATAGAATTTTAACGTAAGCGGAGCGAATTTCGGGGCAGCTCGTTGATTGTGAGGAAGCACTTATCTAAGCATCAATATTTGTGATAAATATTGTAAGATTTTTCTTCAGAAAATATTTTTGACTAGTAATTGGAATCTCAATGTATTAAGAAGTACTGGGTCTAAACCTTATCATTGCATTTTGGGGGAAGTCAGATCTTCAAGTGCAAAATATTGTTTTTTCATTTAAGGTTATTGTGGTTTTCTTGTAAGGTGTATACGGCGTATCTTTCGATGTAGGCTAAGAGGAAGGATCGTCCAAGGCCGCCTACCTAGTTCTCATAGATTGTTACCTACATTCAATTTAATGCCTAACAGGAGGAACTCGTATAAATAGTAACAGACTGGGGCACATTGCCGTAATTAATATAGTTTCCTTGCTAACGTTTTTGCACTGATTGTATCGATCGTTTGTGCTCCTAGTAGCGCTGTTTTCTTTGTTACTCTTATTCTTATCGGCTTAAGTATATGCTAACTCTGTGGCTGAATATTTTGGAAAGGCATTAATTGGGCTTGAGTTTACCGACTCTTTTCTTCATCACAGTTTATTCTAACCCATAGAAGCTCTGCTATGTAAAGCTGCTGCCAACACCCTACGTTTACAGATTATACGAGATTGTACGTCTTTACGCGCGTATAATCCCTATTCAGAGGCACTAGAGCGAAGCCCTAAGCCGCGTAGACGGGGCGTAGACACCTCGTAGAAAGTTGCGTACAGAAACGTATAACATCGTATAATCGCGTAGATAAACGTAGAGTATACGTCTACGCCGGGTTATCAGTGAGCGGTACTGTATATACAGGCTGTTAGAAAACTTCAGAATTATATGAAATCAGGGACCAGAGGCAATTTTGCCACATTGCCCCGACTATTGTGCTATCAATACCTTTATTACCATTACAACTAATGGAAGGTTTGCCTATATTTCATGTTAATTTGGACACATAGGAAATGAGGTGATGGAGATCTTCAGATGCTTGGTCAGTTGAAGTTCTGAATATGTGAAGGGAGGAAATAATTGGTATATCATGATTTACAGAGTTCTTCATTCAATTCAATCTATAGACAAGACTTCAGAATTTTTTGCATAACAACTCTGCTAATACTCAAAAAACCCTACTAAATCAAGCCAGCACACTAGCAAGATAAAAGGGAGCATTCATATTTGCAGTTTTTTATCACAATTTGGTAGAGAACTTGTTATCCTGATCAAGCACGGACACATAATCAAGTTCAAGATTACAAATCTTGAACACAAATGTGTTCACATGAAGAGTTGTATCATGATTGGATGAGAAGTGACGGGCATGCAATCCAATGTGAACGCAAAGAATCTCTGAAAGTACCTTTGTACACATTCTAATATAGGAGTCGGCCTTAGTAAACATTGTGCTGTGCGATCAAACCCATATCTAAGTTCCACAATTCTGGATTTTAAAACTGAACCAAAAGCAGGTTATTCTGTACAAACATCTATGGCCTGCCTTGCCTTGCGGGCCCTAAGTCCTGAATTTGGGAAATTAAATCGACATGTGTCAGTTTCTAACCTATCATTGGACAATATCATCATATGTACAAGAAAACGACATCAGAAGATTTCCCCACAAATATCAATATCTAGGGTTCTGATTGGAAGAAATCTGCATATATGTCAAACTAAATTGGCATCTGTCAGTTTCATAGTCGCTCTCATAGAAGAACTCTGTCACATGACATCAGTGTTAAAAGTTCTTGATTGGAAGACACTGTTATATGTGAGAGAAACTTATCTATGATGCTGGTGTGATATAACTTATATCATCACCTTGTCAAGCACTGTAACACATGGTGTACACATGACCTATTGAATCTGTGGTGCTTAAAATCTGATGGACCTTGTCCCATTTTCTTTTATCACAAAAGAATCTAAGAAAAATGTATGTGGTGAGTGGTAGACTACAAATGTTTAACATAGTTTGTTTATTCTTACCCTCCTCTTCTCTTGCCTCTCACGAAGGACCAATCAACACTGATAGATTGTCCTAGGATTTCTGTTCCATTTAGAGCATCGATTGCTTTCTGAGCCTCCTTGAATGTTTCATACTCTACCAAAGCATATCCCTGAAATAGAAGTCAGTAAAACCTAAACAGTAATATTGAACAGTAGAACATTGACGTACAAAATGGGACTAGGACTTTGTCATCACTAAACAGGTCTGTGGCACATTTCCATGGTCAGATTTCCAGGCTGTGTTCTTACCTCTCATTGGCTGTACTTACATGTAGCATTCAGTTCAATGATTTTTCATCAGAATATATCTTAGGATATTTTTAACTTGGGCTCCCATTCTCCATACTTATCTCTCTTTTGGCTGAACTTAACTGTGGCATTCAGTCTAATCACTTTTAATGGAGACCTAGCTTTCAGACTGATCTGGTTTTAATCCACCTCAGCCAATGTTGGTCAACTTGTGGCAAACAACTGCTGTCCATTTGTTTTGAGTTTAGAGATTAAAAGTGTTTGTTGAAACTAAAACACATATCCTTCTTTGTGTCTTCCTTGATGTTGTGGTCACAAACATAACTGGAGTCTTGTCCAGAGAGAAATCAAAGGGAGAATACCGCTAGTTATGTATTAGATCACGTAGCATACAAACTTATTAATACTATATACTCAGTAAACAGAGTTTGTAGTGTGTCTGCCATTGTACTCACCCTGGTGGCTCTGTACTTATACAGCACTTGTACTTGGGGCATTTGGAATGTAGTAGAGGTACAAATGCAAGATTTAGTTTATCCTGTATAGCCTTGTACTCCTAATCACACTTATATCAAGGAGAATTCAATTGTACTAATTCTCATGCTGCTGGACTCATACTACAAGTCAGTTGCACAATATTATGAACTAAAACTAAAATTATTCCACAAGTGATCGGCAGTACAAAACAATCTGAAAAAGACAATGATTTTGCGAATAAACCAACCAACACTTTCACCATTTTAACTAATAAGAACAAAACTAATAACTTCTTTGCTTAAGAACCTAGACACCTGATGTATAGATGTATTACTTTACCTTGAGGAATCCAGTTCTCCTATCCAAGTTGACATGCATATTTTTTATTTCCCCATATTCACCAAACTTGTCAGTGATGTCCTCTTCAGAAGCTTCTTCATGAACTCCTGTTACAAACAAAATCCATCCTTCAACAGCTTTCGGAAAAAGAGAGATTTATTAAGGATTTCAATCATTGAGGTTACGCTGGCCACACCAACAAAAGGATTTTAAACTTGAATAGAAAGTACAGGTACCATGGCAGGAGTAATTTAGTGTTCCAATTTGGTGTAGTATTTTCCAAGGCTGTGAATTTTTCCCTCATGGAATACTATAATTCCTGTTGAGTGAACGCTGCACATATTTACACTTGCATAGCAACTTGACCAATTTGAAATGCGATAAAATGGGATATAATTGTTCCCCAAATGGCATATGAGAGGAACCAAAACATTCTTATACAGCATCTTTCCTAAGCACTCTACTGCACAGTTAAAAGGTGAAATACATTCCTGACTATTTCTACAGTACAAGTTTTCATTCTGCAAGCCTTACAGTACAAGTACTATACTGTAGTGAATGATGGGCAAGGCCAGTCTGCATACATACTCACATCTTTGTGGGCCACTTTCACTCGTGTCAACTTTCAATGGTTCAAAGTCATCATCAGCTGTCCTGATTCCTCCTTCTAAATGCAGACATAAATAAAATCATACTGAACGTGTATGTGTATACTGTACATGCAGTACTACAGTATCTGTGTTACTTATGTGGTTAGATAAGTTGTAGTACTCAGTATGTGAATAGTAGTTGAGTAATTTGTTTACAAGTATTCTGTTTCACACCTGAAACGTACTTGGATGCAAAAGTACTCATACCATACTCATCACTCAGTGATCAAGCTCAGATGCTAATGTAGTGATATTGTTATTGATTTAAAGTATTTGTTACTTGCTCAGGACAAGCACTTAACAAACAGTTACTGTACATCATATACTTGTTAGGTAAAACTGACATTACAACTTTAAGCTGCATAAGTTTTCAGTCCTTTTAGCATTCTATGGTGCTACTCTATAATAGCGATAGGCTATGTTAACCTATGTCTCTATTCCAGTAGTATCATGGATAGTGGATAGTGTGGTACTCATAATACAATTAAATAAGAATGTTAAAGATTGGTTCATACAGTTGTTTTGCATTTTTGATGCACTGTGTTACCTAATAAAGTATGTATTCTTTTGCCACCCTTCTGTCTGTCTATGATCAAAAGAAGTCCTTCAGCTAGTTAATGATATTCATTTATCTGTTATAAATGTGTCGTCAGACAGTTTGCTGTGACTTGTTGAGGTCAAGACTTCAAACTAAAATTCTAAACCATATGTGGACTGGCAATTTAGGGGGCATCAACAGTACTCTCATTTTAGTAAAATTAGAGGCAACCATGGCCAGAACTGAATTTTGTAAAATTGTCCAATAACAACTTCCCTTTAATTGTTAAAATGTTTTCAAAAAAATGAAATACTTTACACAAATGAAATAGAAATCCACAATTAATTTTACTTTTAATACCTGTGTATCAAAACTAGATTTAAAGTAACTTACTGTAGGTTGCCATCATTGTAAATAAGCAGTTGCTCTTCTGATAACATACCGACTCCTAGACTAAAGTTATATGCTGTTATTGCACATATCTATAAATTTTGAGAAAATTGCAATGACACTGCCAGTTCAACTAAGATAAGTCCAATTGGTACTGTACTTCCAGTATGTATTTCAATGCAAGCAAAACAGTAGAAACAAATACTAACATCTCAAAAGTGCAAAATGGATGTTTAACTTAAAGATTTAAGCCTGAAGGAATTAAAACTGGGTTATGTAGTTTAAACAAAAGAAGATAATACCAACCTTGACCAAAACCTCTTCCTTTCTTCTTCTTCACATTTTCTTTTAGCTTTTGAATCCCTTCTGTAAGATAAATTGAATGAAGTTCTTTACACACACAGTAGAGGGGTTTTTCAGTCCCTTTCCCAGTAAATTACAATTCAATCAACATTGACTCAAGAAGTGAAGCTTCAATTACTGCTTTTGGCAATATGTGATGGATAAATTAACACAGAAAATGTAGTTAAGAATTTCAGAAAACTATAAGTGAACCATGGGATCTGAAGAGCTGCAAACAAGAAGGCAAGTTCACAAGAAAACAATTGAGTGCTGTAATATTAATGCACGTTTTATTTAGGATCTTTCAATGTGGTCCGAACAAACATGCTGCGAAATTGTATGTCCCAAACACACACACATGCCCCTTCCCCCACTACTGTGGGAATGGTACAAATGACATGATTAGCCCCACCTCTCCCCCCCCCCCTACTTATGTACAATATTGCAATGATTAAATTGTAAACAATACTGGTAAGTCGGTAACAGTCAGTTCAAACAACCACAAAGAACATTTTTTAAAGATTAAACAAAAAAGCCCTCATTACTTTCACTAAACTGTTCCTTCAGCATCAATACTAGTTTCTGCTCATTGGATCGCTTAGAAAGAAAAGAAAGGCCGTAATGCGAATATGAAAATTGTTTGCATTACAGCAGCTGGCATCAATTACACACAAGCTATTGTTCCTATTAGCCGCATGACAATGATGTAAAGTTATGTACAGAGAATTGATCAATGGAATTGTTTGTTAGGTCAAGTTGTGTGTTTTCATTGCATGATTGAAGAATATGTACCCATTTTGTTAACCTGTTTAGTGTTTACATAAACATGGGTCAGAGTTCTCTACGAGTGTTTAAATGGCTTCTTACTTGCTATTGTAAAGATGCAAGAATGACAGTAAACATGTTGCTTTGAATTACTTGTGGGGCTAGCCAATTGTGAGAAAGTCAAGAATGTATCAAAATTTCATGATTTGTTTAAGAATATTCAAAATAAAAGGATGCAGAGATATCAAATATCTATATTATCTTGACAAACCCAAATTTTTCATCATGACCATAAGAATGGGGGCTTGTATACCACAAAACAAACACATAAAGGGGATGTTGTAAATAAATTCGATCATCCGAATTTTTCATGTATCCGTACGTACCACAGTCCCAACTGGTTCGGATCGACAAGGTTTTACTGTATCACCAAATGATAAATTTGGGAAGAATGCACATGATTTTCCCCCTTAATGTCACTGATGATGTAGAACGATGTGGATGAGTTTTAAGAATTCCGTGTAGTAAAGGCTTGGACCGCGTCGTACTTTTTTTTCGGTCGGCTCCCGGGTACCCGTATCACTAGTATCAAAGCGGTATGAGCTTAGGCTTTACACTATAATGAACGCATGTACGCAATATACACTGTACCCCGATGCGTTAGGCAGGATAGGGAAACCTACGGAACGGACGCCAGCATGGGTTATCATAAAATCAACATTTTGTTATTCAACACAAAGTTTTACACACGTTACTTACGATCTGACTCTTCATCGACAGCAAACTCTTCATCTACTTGGACGTCTAAAACATCAGAGGACATGATGAGTCGACAAAAGAAGTTAATTAGAAAATATCGTGTATTGTATATCAAACTGATTAAACGCCAAGACTGTAGCTTAGTTCAAAGCGTCATATACACAGTAGTTCCGCTAAAAATCCTCAGGTAACCAAAATACAGTTACTTTGAAATGCTGGAAAGCTGCTGAACGAACCTATGGAACGCCAAAAGAAGGATAGTTGGCGTCACTACCCTAAACAGGTAGTGTTACTAAACTTAATAGGAGGTGCTATACTAACCTAAACAGGAGATGCCTAAACAGGAGGTGCTATTACTAATATGTGACGGTGCTACTGTAAAAAGGTAGCGCTGCTACTCTAAACAAGTGGCGTTACTGCTACTGCAGGTGGCGATGCTACAGTAAAGTAGTGGCGTTACTACCCTAAACGGAAGGTGCTTCTACTGTAATTTTTGGTCGCTACTACCCTAAACAGGGGTCGATACTATTCTGCAACTACGACGTGTTTCGAAAGCAAACCGCAGTAAAGGATAATGACTTATAATCTTCGGGTTATTTTTTGGGGAATACATGTTCTCACCGTTTGGCCGCATTAAAGAGGTACTTGAACTAAAATGTTAAAATTTGCCGCACTGATATTGCACTCTGCCAATTTCTAATGGTTAATATCTTTGCCAAAATGTTTCTTCACGTGTTGCCAAAGTGTGGTACACTGATCATTAATATGTAATACGGCCATTAGCGTATATGTGGTGTATTTTCTCAGCTACCAGCTTATTGTTTGTGGTGACCTGCTGAGGTCACTCAATGAACCACTTTTCTTATCAAAGAAGATCTACTCTGGAGAATAGCCATATACGATAGTGTGGTCGTTATCATTATTATTAGCACAATTTTATCATTGCTGAAAGTTGTAAGAGAGGAATGTTACTCTTTACGATCGAGGTCAGTGTTATTTTTCTACTTTGCAAACATGTGTACAAAGAAACCTATATAACTTCGAGGTAACAGCATTTCACAGATGAAAATTATTTAGCCAAAAGTTAACTTGAAGCAAACAGGTACGTGTGATGTCAAAAATGTTGAACATGAACAACTTGGTTTTCACACTGGCTGGAAACTTGTCTAATGCTAAAGTCTAAACATGACATCATCTAGCCACATGTGCTCGATTTTTTTTGTTTTTTGCTTTATTTATTACGATGCTTATTTTCAGTAGTATATATAGCATGCGTACATCCAAGTTTGAGCCCCCCCCCCAAGTTTGAGCCCCCCCCCCAATTGTTGTAGTTCATCAAAAATAAATGTTCTCCTTCAAACTTAAATTTTCATCGACAAAAATAAATTTACTCTGTCGAAACTAATTTTACCCCGCACGTATTAAATCTACCCCGTCCGATATTAACTCATCCCGCATCCCGTCCTAAAAAAAAAAATTACCCCCGGAAATAAATCCGAACCAAAATAAAATTATCCCGTCAAAACGAAATTCACCACTGACCAGTTGAATAGACCACCACGATTTCAAGCACGCCATTTTGGTTCTGACGCGGGGGCAGCAACACGTAATGTTTGTATGTACTCACGGTGGCATACTCCTATTAGCGTCTATATCAATCCGCCCCAAGTGTTCTCCTGCTTCAGGAAAAGTGCCAAAAAGCAGCATGAGAACATATTTTTTTGACCTGTTATGAATCATAATCTAGTTTTTGTGGCGTGCATATTGAAGAGCATGAATGGAAGTACATGTAGTGATCGGAAAATTGGGTCAATTTTAGACCCCTTTAAGGCCTCCCAGGAGCAGCGTAGGAAAATTGTTTACCACTGAGTGAAGAGGTTTGTTTACAAGTGACGAAAACTTCCGGCTCGGATAGCAAAAAATCTACACGGTCATGATACGGAAATTTGATAGTGCCATGAAAGGCCAACTTGTCAGCTATCCGGTGATGGGTAGCGTTTAGCTAGTGAAAACTTCTATCTAGACTTAGAGACCACATTACTTTTGGTGATTTAGTGTGTAAGTCAATGGGCTTTTAATGGTCGTATGCTACCTCACGCGTCCTGTGAGTGCATACAAAATGGCAGCATCTCGTCTTTCATCTTCAACTTATATCCAACAAAATTGGTTGGTTAGTTTAAGTGAACGTTTATTCTGCAATAGCTTGAAAACTACCTAACTGACCGTGGATCAGATTTTAAACTAGTACGATACCGTTTAGATAGTTTATGCCGAGATATTGCTCAGTACGAATAGGAGGCAATACCCCCTGACGGTGTCGTTCAAAGTACAGTTGAAGCAAATCGTCTATTATTATCGCCAATTATATCAATGGGTATTAGTGCCAGTGAGAAAGATTTGAGAAACTCATTCTCATCACCAATCTGTCGGACAGGTTTGCCGGGAAGACCACTGTCGTTCATTATTAAACGTGAACAACAGGAGATTTCTACCGGCAGGCAGCTGGTGCCTAAAGAAATCTTGCTCATCAGTGATGCAATGTATCACAAACACAATTCCCACACTTCAAATATGATTATTCACTGTGCTTTCTGCCATTAAGTAATCAGAAATATATGCTTACATAGTAAAACAAGCAGTGGCGGAGCGTCCATACAGTCAGGGGGCGGATGCCCCCCCCCCCCCCTTTTTACTTATTCGCAATTATTGACCGTTTTTTATTGCCCTCTCATCTACCTATTGACATTTGTCACATTTTGTTGGCGATGACACCTATTTATTCTTCGTTTGACTGCAAATTAGCAAGGCCAGGAATTAAAGGGTCATTTGCGGCGATCTAGTGAGTATCTTTACTCAAAAAAATTCTGTACGCTCCGCGCCAGCCTGTGGTGGCGCTCCGCTTAGATAGTGTCGAAATTAGCGCCCCTACAGACCATTCTAGCCCCCGCTGACCAATACCCCTAGCTCCGCCACTGAAAACAAGGATTGTTACTTATATGATTGGGCAAAAGCCCACATTACGTATTCGTTCTTGACAACTTTCTATGAGTTCCTACTAAATTTGATATATATACGTCCAGATTTTCAAATACTTATAGATATGTGGTCAATGATGCAAACTTTAACACTACGACAAAATGCCTTGGATGATAACGGCCGTATACCTACTTTATTTCAAATGCCTTGGATGATAAAAGCCGTATACCTACTATATTTCAAATGCCTTGGATGGTACTGGCTTTATACCTACTATATTTCACATGCCTTGGATGATAAAGGCTTTATACCTATATATTTCAAATGCCTTGGATGATAAAGGGTTTATACCTACTATATTTCACATGCCTTGGATGATACTGGCTTTATACCTACTATATATCAAATACCTTGGATGACAAAGGGGAAATTTATACCTACTATATTTCAAATGCGTTGGATGACAAAGGGTTTATACCTACTATATTTCACATGCCTTGGATGATACTGGCTTTATACCTACTATATATCAAATACCTTGGATGACAAAGGGGAAATTTATACCTACTATATTTCAAATGCGTTGGATGACAAAGGGTTTATACCTACTATATTTCACATGCCTTGGATGATACTGGCTTTATACCTACTATATATCAAATACCTTGGATGACAAAGGGGAAATTTATACCTACTATATTTCAAATGCGTTGGATGACAAAAGGGTTTATACCTACTATATTTCAAATGCCTTGGATGATAAAGGGTTTATACCTACTATATTTCAAATGCCTTGGATGATAAAGGTCGAATACCTACTATACTTTACAAATAAAACTATGATGGGCATTTTGTATATATGTGTACATATATGTGTAAGATTAATTGTTTGGTCATTTTTGCCTCTCTTTGGTTGAATATTTGCCCACCTGCTTCGACACTGAGACAAAATGTCTTTGACAAACGTTGGACAATTTTTACCTAACACTGGGGATATGTGTCCGACCAAAATGGGAAACTGTTTACCAAGTTTGCTTGAATATATGCCACATATCAATTCCTTAGCGCCATTCCCTGTGCGGCACGCGAACTGAGTTCAACCGCCGCAGTTTTAGGCCTATGACTTTACCATATAGACCATTTTCCTACAGCCATAACGTGAAAAGTTTATACCGAAAAAAATTAGTTCAAACGGCACTAAACAGAGA
>JAIPMN010001911.1:0-10195 GCA_020650975.1 Apostichopus californicus | reverse complement strand
TCGACAAAATTTTGACAATTTAATCAAACCTGCCGGAAGTTGCACAAATACTGTAATTGGTAAAAGTGTAGGCCTGAGCCATCCTCGAATCCTTTTTCTTACCACATGGAGGATTAATTTGTGAGTAACTGAAGACGTCAGGTACTTAGTAAAATGCAAGAGTTGTATCATTCTTTAAAACCGTTAGTTACTTCTATAAAGTATTCCCACACTTAGTCTGGGTACAGCGGTACAGAGGGCCATGTCGTGTGTGAAGAGGAGCCCGGCGATGTTACTGGTCCCCTTTAACACTCTTCATATCCCCTCTAAGTAGGCATATATTTTGCTTTAGGAAAATCACTACTCCTCGTCACATAGTTTCTTGAAACAACTCCCCCCCCCCCCACCCCAACATAATTCTGACCATTTTGTGGCCTGAAGTAACAGAGTTTGCTATCAGGAATACCTGGTCTTTTCCTTGAACAGTCATGTATATATGACGGAATTAAGATACACTGGCTCGATATCGGATGGAAGAGGCCGCTTGTGTATAGGGTTGTGGTGGGAGAGGGGGGTGGGAGATGGATGGGTTGGTCTGCACTTCATGACTTTTCCCACCGGAAGGTTGTCACCCTTTATTAACTGTTTGACGGTCAACTCTGGTTTTGAAAAACTAACAAGTTTTGAATTGTTTAAAAAGAAGATTATTGGATCTTCCTGGAAGTGGTTTTGTAAGCCAATTGAGACGGCGCTAAACAAGTTACTTAAACTTCGATAACTGAAAGTAAATAACTTAAGTACTTGCAGGTTATTCAACGATCAATTTGTTTACACACCGCTATATAAATCCTCGAGGCACTGTTGCTCATCACAAATTAACTGTGTGTGCTCCATATAGTAGAACAGAAGAAAAACTCGCATTTATAAAATATTAAACTATGCCTGTCCTTTAAAAGCTTCTTAGTTTTAAACTTGAACAGTTGTTTTAGATCCAATCAAGTTCCGTTAAGTTTGGCCACTGACTAAAGTGTTTCTATTCCTTTTTGGAAAGTCACTTAGATTGGAGGTTGGGGAGGAGGCTCGGATGATGGAAGATCCGTACTGGACGTTATTGTCAAGTGGGTTTTGTATTTATAAGTAACAGGACAGAGCTAGTGTGTAGCATATTTTGAGATAGGTGACCGTGGGGGAGGGGTGACGGCGGGAGGGGGCAAAGTAACTGTTGATTTTGTTTTTTTGTCATTAACTCCGATTGCACAGACGTTCAGGCAAACTTGATAGGACATAATTCAAGGATCTGACGTATGTATAGGCCTAAGTCTTTGCAGTCAGGTAGCTGTTACCCTGATCCAATTGTCACGAATGTAACGCTATATTTTGTTTTGGGTTGTAACCATGTAAGTGGACCCTCCTCAATCTATGAGAGGTGCGGTTTGATACAACAATTCAACTCTAGTGTTTGCAAAGCTAATGGCTAAACTTCATCGTACCTGTCGAAAGTTTTGATGGATTGGGGGTAGAAAAGATAATGTTTTTCATGTATTGCCCTTTCTTTCATTTACCGGTAGAGTATGTATGGTTCAAGTCACAACACCAGATTGTGGCAAAATGCAACGCAAAATGCAGTTTCAAATCTGTTCACCTCTAAATGGAGATATTCGGTAAGAAAAAAGTAGAAGAACTTTTGTAAGACAGTCACAGCCACTTATACGGAGGATGCATATGGTGACATCTATGACGTAGAGATGACGTTGAACATGCCTCGTTCTACACCGGGGGACCACACAAGATACCCTTATCTGATCAGGCATCGAACATCACTCACAATCTATACCATCAATACGGTAGAGATATATGGCCGTTATCTGATCGGGAGAGAGACCTGTCATCCACATATATGTTTTCATGTCGGTTAAAAACGGCTGTCTATGTAGGTGGCGCTCGACAAAGGAAGACGGGCTGGTAAGCTATGTTCATACAGGCTTGTTGATTCCCAACCGATTACCAACGTACCTATAAGTTAAGATGACATGTATACATCTTTGGACGTCCAATCGATACAGTTTACCGACTCACCCTACCCCAACTAAGCTACACACTTTTCCTTAATTATAAAGTTCCATGTCATTCAAAACCAAACGGCCGTTGTAAGACTAGTTCATTTGCATAATTTTTTTCAAAGGTTAGACGAGATATGACGTCATTGTTCTAGCCACTGTTCATAACTATATATGATCACGCGCATTACTTTGCAGAAGTCATATATAGGCTTAAATACTGTGTACACGGCGGAAGCTGTACAACTGAACTCAGACACGTGCATAGTTAGTAGTTGCCCATGCTGTAACTTCCAAACAAACATTGATCCTCTCATCACTGAACGATGGTCAGCGGCTCATCCTTCCCAAGTTGCTATATAACTGTAAGAGAAACTTGTTCTTCCTGTATAAATAACACTCAATCAGTGTTATACAGACAATTGACAATAATTGATCAGTTTATATTTATTGCCAGCTGTGCGTATCTATATTCCATAGCTAAATGTTTTCAGATTCCGTCTTCCATATCTATGTCAACTTCATTAACATTTTATTCTAACCGTTGGAGAACTTAACTATATATTAACCACAAATGATGTCAAATTATATGTAAGTATGATACCTGTTTTGTTTCATGTGCTTATCCGCAAAATGGATTGCAAATAACATGTCATATGTATGCTCTACATAAAGAGGAATAGGCCTATAGTCTAAATTGGAGAGTCAGGCGCGTAGCGAAGGGGCGAAGAGGGCAGCCGCCCCCACCCCCCCCCCCTTGAGCATATTTTTTGTATGTTTTTATGATAGACCTATCGCTAGTAATTTCAAAGAGAAAATGCTAAGATGCAACTTACAAGGCCTGGTAAGTGCCATTTCCAGCGATCTGGGAGGCATTTTCAGCCAAAATTTTCTTGTACGCTTCGCGCCAACTCATGGTGGCGCTACGCTTAGATAGTTTGCAATGCCGTATATCTACGGAACTGAAAGTTTGCCTACAGTTTCGCCCCTCTCTTGGCAAATTCCTCGCTACGCGCCTGTGGAGAGTGATGTATATGCGATATATTTGATGAATATGGATTATTTGATGAATATGCATTTATAGGATGATACGGTGGACCAAATAATTATCCACATTCCCGCTCGCACGTATCTATAGGAAATGTTCTCGTTTGTGTAAGATATATATGAAAGAAATGTATTCTTTTGGAGTTCAAATGTACTTCTATCGGATGTATGCTTACAAGTAAGCATAGCTGTGAAAAAAAAGGTGAATGCATGGCACATAATCCACCTTCTTCCAAATTCACGGAGCTATTACGCAATAACTGTATCTGTCAGTTGGACAGTTATACACCGTTTTGATGTATAATAGCTACAAAGGTCAAAGTTCCTTCAAAATGAATTCATGACGTTGCATAGAACTTGAAATAATCAGAAGCTCACGTTCGAATTTTTTGTTAGGCTATTACGGAAATACGGAAATAGTTCCGATATAAATCATGACCATACACAGGGAGAATTTAGATGAAAGTTGGTATCCATTTACACAGAGACCTCCGACATGACAAACCAAATGATATCCGGTCACTTGGTTATAATCACGCCATCTTGTTTCCTAGTCGTGTACCTGCATGTCACGCTTGTTAGAATAGAGTTTGCGAACGATTTCACACTAGCAATTGTATATACAGGCCTAGCCTGGGTTAACGTATGACGATACGAAGGAAAAATGACCCTATGAGTCACAGCGCCCTCACATTCTCCATCCGTAACATTAGCGTTCAACGATCTAATCATACATTTGTGAATACGGAGGCCGAGAAGTGATGAGCGATGAGAAATTATTACTATTCTGAACTCACTGAATGAATATATATAGACAGTACTAAATAGCCTCTATGTGTATGAACACTGGTCCCTTGTATGTAGACATGATACACGAACAAATACACTGACTGGAGAGTTCTTAATAATATTTAAAGAGCCTGACCAAAGAATTTAGTTAAAGGGACCCCGAAACATGATTAGGTTCTGGGGTGGGGTGGGGTGGGGTGGGGGGACATGAAGGCAGGAGTCAGACCAAAGTGAAATGTGGAGTGATTGCCAACTGTAGGCACCACGCCCAGACGCCCGGGGTGATAATCATAGCTGTGAAGATTATTGAGGGCCATGACACGCCCCCACCTTCCGGAAATTCAAGCCAGCGCCCTCAGGAATACAATACCTTTTCTCTTCTCCAGTTCTACGGTAGTTAATGAACGTTAGTAAATCATATCGGCCTGCTATAATGCAATGTGGCTATATACTCGGTTGCAAGCAACGCAGTATGATTTATGACAAAAGGAAAAATTGTCTTCATTCCATTTTTATGTGACGGAGATTTAACTGTATTTCAGCTAACATTTTACTCAAATGAGGTTTGATTAGTATATTTCATTTTAGTCATTTCCACGTAATGTAAAGAAAAGTACAGCAAAACATCCCGAAAAGGTTGTACCTCGTTTGGTAAACCAGTGTCTCAAAGTCTTGTAAACCATTTCAAGTAATCGCTTGTGAGAAAATGTAACTTAACGGCAATAGCTAACTTCTGCAATAGCGACCATTCTTTAAAATTAGTACTACGAATTTATTCTCGTTCACCTTCATCATTTGTTTCCTTACAGACATGTCGAAACTTATCGGCTACCGTAGCAAGAGAGGTCGTAATGAAGGGTAGATTTGTCGATAAAAGGAAGATAAAATAAGAAGAAAAAAAAGAAGCTTTTTGGTCTTGAAAGGTTAGTGAGCAGGCGCGTAGCAAATGTTATTCTACACTTCACACCAAAATTAGCACATATAGCTACAAACTTCCGGACTCTGACAAGAAATCTTGTCGAAAATCACGCCTTTTTGTTAGCTTAATATTTCATCAAATCGTAAAAACCATAAAATTATCAACAGCCTCACCAAGAGGCAGAGAGTGTGGTTTTCCTTATCTCTCTCGCGGGGACGTGAACATTTCGATACTGATTGGATATTTTTACCTTTTTTTTTTGGTAAGAAACAAAAAAGTTAGTACATTGTCGAATGATGGTTTAATAGAAGACGAGTGAGTTTGCACGTATCAATAACAGCGTACATCTCTAATCAAACCATTGTAGCAACAAGACGCTGCGATAGTCGTCACAGATAAAGTAAAGGAGTGTATCACGTGATGTTAATCCACCAATTACAATTGAGTACTATGTTAGCGTTCAGTCCAATCAGTTTTAATGTTCTCAATGACGTCATGATGCAGAAAGGTCACCCTGGCATGGCAGGGATGATTGTCGTTGTCTGATAAAATGCGAGAGGACACATTTTATTCGACTATTTTCATTAATAAAGTTGATATGGAATTTGAAGTAAACGTCACCAATATAGCACTTTAGTAGGTGAAGTAGTGGTCACTCATTCTCAAACCAAATCACAAAGTTTACCGCTGCAACAAATGTTCGATAAACCTGTTTCCTTGGTTACAATTTTACGGATAATTTGGAGGGTCAAATGAACCTCCCGGAGATTATCATTTAAAAGTGTTAACTTAAATAGTAGATGTTTTGATTACCGAAGACCTTGCAAGTCTGCCAGGAATTATTCTGTTATTTTGTCACGAATTTGCATCATTATTACTGTTTTGCCTATACATTTATATGGCCTATACATATATATTAAATACAGCAAATATAAGATTAAGCTGAAGAAAAGTCTAAAATGTGAAGCGTACATAGACCGATACAAAGATGACATTATAAAGACCAGATATCAACATACTCTGTATTCAAAAGGATGACAGACATTTCGCCAATTAACGAGAAACATTAGAATGGAATTGCACACCAAAGTAATACATTCCTATAAAGTGCTAAAATGTTTCTCTTTGGGTGTGGGGGACTATTAACAATATATCTTAAAATATTTCCTGCTCAACGTTGCAATGTTACAATGCTGAAAAGAACAGAGGTTTCATGTCTGTCATTGTGACTCTCATCTGTCTCGAGCTGATACCTAGTTTTGACTAGGTCCCAAATCCCAATCGCACCATCTTGATCGGGTGCTGCAAATCTTTTCACTGCATGGAATGAAGAAGAATAAAAAAAAAGTTTACTGTTCGTTTTCAGTTTTATAACATGTAAGGCTTGTAAGCAACATGGCAGTATCTTAGAGCAATTAACCTAGAGCATATAAATGTATAACAGAAAACTTATTTACATCACGTCCCCACCCCACCCCCTCCCTCACTTTTACCTGTACATCGAAGATCTGGTCAACTTAATGTTTCTGGAAAAAAAATGGTTTAAATTTTGGACTAAAAATTAAAGCAATTAGTACATGTTATTCATCCGTCTTTTCCCATGGCCCCTTCATCTCAACTTTCTCTGTGTCATCATTGCTTCCACGAAATAGCCACACCAACTGACCCTGACAATCAAGTCGTAAAGAAAGCTCACCTCTGACTAAAGGTATCTCACTTTACAGTGACGTCAGACAACAAACAAGGTCAACATGTGACACTAAATCTCCAACGATGATGATTGGTGAAATAGCAGCTCTCTGATTGGTCGTGGTAAACAGTGGGCGATCATTACTGTTGTTTGAAGGAAACTTAATAGGCTAAGCAATCACACAGGTATTAAATAAAATATAATAACTCATTATTAATCAATAACAATATACAAAGGGCACTGTCTTTGATTAAAATGCGGTGATTTTAAACTTCGTTTCCCGGCACTTTGCAAAATATTTGTTTCCGGGCTCTTTTTGGTATAACTTTCCCCTGTTGTTGTTTTATCCTGTTGTATAGTCTATAATCAGGTTTATGCATGGAATTGAATCCTTAATGAGTTTTCCCATTTTCCTCCCTATTGATGGGTTGGGGGGGGGGGGAGGCGGAGGGTTGAAAACTTAACTGTAAAGACATTTGAATGAACTTCATTAGCTTGTTGCCAAATGTCACGTCAAATAATGAAGGAATAGAAACTAAACTTGAAATTTCCAAATTAATTTTTTGAATTTGATTAAAAGCTAATAGTAGAACTTGTATGGGAGATGTATGAGCGAAACTATTATTGAGAACCACGCATGCGCATACTCGCTAAGTCACATGTACTTGACGAAGAAAGAAAAAATGTTAGGAAGTACCGTAGTCTTAGTTCCATTACAATGTTACATTTTTCAATGAATGCCTGAAATGTTTAGTAAAATTCCCGGAAATTTGACGACCGGAGATAAAAGCTGTGTAAAATCACGAAGCGAGACATTTTTTCAAAGCTCCTAGTTCCACCGGGTACATAGCATTCCTTACACATTACGTTACATGTTGTTTACTTCACAAAACCCGACGAAAAGTCTAACGTAGTGCGGGCAATTGTTTCAAATTTCGAAGAAATAAATAAATAAATAAAATGGGTTATCATATATATATGATATACAAACGGGGAAAATAGAGGGGGGTGGGGGGGGGGGTACAGAACAACAAGAAGGTCAGGTCAAACCGAAGAGCCACTGAGCCTGGCGACGGACAGGGTAATATAAATTAAACGGCACCACCAAAAGGATATACATAGGTGTATGCGTTAAGCCATTAAATATTCGGAACCACAGCAACGGTATAGCAGAAAAGTCGACACGTAGGCAATAAGCTATATCTTAAAAAGAAAAAGAACCCAACAGATCAATGACCTTAAAACAATGTTCACTGAGAACAGATTTCTATAAGCAGAATATCGAATTTATACGTAAAAGAAGAAGAAATGCACGTATTATTTAAGTCGAATATATTGGCATCAATTTTAAGTTTAAGAACTATATACGTTGCGGGTTTTAAAATGAAAAAAGTGCGATACTTTATGAACTCACGGGGTGACCAGAATGTTATATCCGCTTTTAATTCCATTTAATCATCCGTTGTTTTCACCTTCTCTAGCTATTCGAATAAAACTAGAATCTGGTGAATATATATTCATGCTCTGTATAGGCTGTTTCAATATCAAGTTATCGGGTGATAGTCTATTCTTGAATTTGATAAATTCAACACGGTACACCGTAAGTAATCAATCATGCTGATAGCTGTGAAAATAAACCGTGTAAATAACCCCCCTCCCAATCCCTCCCATCAACTCGCCACACCCACACTCAGAAAGAACAAAATTAAACTCAAACTTAATTGGAAGCATTCCCCACCCCCCCCCCTCCCTTCATTATATATTTACTTATAAAGCTTTACCCTTTATATTCTAAATTCATTCTGTCCGTGATTACGTAACAACCTGTTGAAATAATTATTCACTTGCCGCATCTTTACCCTTCATTATATGAAACCGGTTACTATACGACAACCTGAGTACATGTGAACAAAAAATAGAGAATGTGTTAAACTACTGTACTACATGGAATTAGCATATTGAATGACGTCACGACCCCCTCTCATGGTCTCATCATGATCCGATCATGATATATAATACAAAAAGAAGTAGATTCACACAAACTTTAAAATATTCAATAACTATACATGAGGAGTGAGTTTGCATCGCTATATGTCATTTCCCTGACAATGAAAACACAAACCCTCCCCCTCGTCGCACCCCTCACAGTATCCTATGGTCATGTTGTAGCCATATGACGTCACCAGATGGGTGTACTACGTAGAGCCTCCTGCTAGCCCTGAGAGGACAGCTAGCTTGAGTTTAGTTGGTGTAAAGGTTACCAGCCCGAATGACGCATTTCCGTTCAAGGTTGACGACTTGCCTAAAGCTGTCGCAATTAAATGATGTCAACAAACCTATATTTAGCATCTATAGAGCAACGAGTCTTACCAAAAATATGACAATAAAATGTTATGACTTTTGAGATTAGAAACAGTAAAAATCATAGAAGAATGACGATTCTTGGAATATGTTTGTCTGTTTGTGTGTATATCCGTGCCGTGTCCGTCTTATGCCAGGTCAGACAAGATGGGGAAAAGTCTGATGAAATCGTGTAACGAGCATTGTTAGAAAAACGTGGTTCATCCTGTTTGGGAACAGAGCGGTAACAACCCCCTCCCCTCCCCCTTTATGAAAGGAGGAGACGTTTAGCATGTATATTAATGTGCTTCTGCAGTCACTAACTTCTCCCGTTCATCTTCCGTACTACTATGACGCGCTTTCCCTTTGTCAGTCCATTCACTGTCCGTCTCTTCTGACTTTACCTGCTTTTTCCATGTCACTTTGAGCATGGAGCTATAAAGGTTTATAGCTCCATGCTTTGAGCAAGCTCATATTCTGTCATTCCCTCACTGTACCAGTGTGTCAATCCGTCGGACTATTATCGTTCATTTGTTCTCCCCATGTCCGTTTGGCCATGCCGTTGCTGCTATTCCGTCTGTCTGTCTGTCAGTAATGTTTCTTCCGCATATCCGTTTGGCCAGACCGTCACTCTGTCATTCGTTGGTCTGTCTGTCTGTTTGTCTGTGCATGTTAGCTCAGTGGAGTGTTAGCTCAGTGGTTAGCGCCGGTGCCTTTCAATCATAATGTCCCGAGTTCGAGTCACTCCAAGATTAATGTATGTCGTCCAGTTACAGAGTTGTTGACAACTGACAATTCATAATCATGTACCGGTTAAATATGAATGTAAGAGACTGACTTCGGTCAGCTTGCGACTTTGATAAGCCAATGAGGCGGGGTACACCCCTCAGTTCGACAAGTTTTCAGTCCGACAAGTTTTCAGTCCGAAAATAAAATACACGTTTTCAGTCCGAAAATAAAATACACGTTTTCAGTCCGAAAATGAAATACACGTTTTCAGTTGGGGAATGAAAGCAGTTTTAATGCCATAATATCACCAATAAACGGTGACAGCCCGAACTGATAGTAAAGAAATCGATTGAATCTTTCGTACACCACCGGCCTCAACAAAGACTTGGGACCCCTTAACAACTATCAGTTTTACAAACATATGTAATCCGTTCTTTGCTCCTTAATCCGCTTCCTGTATAGTCATGGTTTATTTGGTTCTAATTCCATCAATGCAATTTGCACTTACCTAGCGTCATACTTTCATTGTGTTACATTTTGTACTTTTCATTCGACTGCCAAGTATGTTGACGAAGGTCCCAGGGGAACGAAGATTCCAATATATTTTCTAAAACTTTACTCCTTATTTGTCAAATATGAGTAATA
>JAIPMN010001909.1:10854-22160 GCA_020650975.1 Apostichopus californicus | reverse complement strand
ACCATCATGATATTATTTCTTTTTCTTTCTTTCTTTTTCTCTTTACCCGAAATTTGTAAGAACAATATCGTTCCGTTTGGGACGCAGCTCTTGATTTTGTTATCAATGTGTGTGATGTACAGTGTCGCTTGCAAGGGAAAAACCTTCCATTTTGCTTTACTCTTCATATATATTTAAGTTGAATGTAAAATGGAATGACATCGACCAATCAACCATCGACATCAAACCAATTCCATCTCTAAGACGTTAACATTGGTTTAACAATTTTTAAAAGTGAGGCCCTCGATAATTGAACGACTGTGCATGGTATCTTCTTTTATACAACAAAACCGTCAGTTACTTGACTAAGGCCACAAAGAGTTACATACAAATGATAACTATAAATATAGCCCGGAGCCTATATAGTCATCGTTTTACCGACAAGGTTGATAAATTGGTGTCTTTGCTTGTTCGTTTCAAGTTTACGGGAACACATATCTTCAAATCATCAGTGTCAATTTGAAATTTGACAGTGTGTTTTCAGAGAGGCAGAATCTGCTTGTGTTTTGTTTTTGGTTACTTACGGTATATAAAACATGTACCCCGGTGGCACTTGTTGCAAAATCTTAGAAACTTTCACAGAAACAGAACAGACATCTGTTACGATTTATGCCATACGGTACATTTGGTTCCTCTTGACGTGTTAAGTTACATTTTAGGAAAAGCTGAATGGGCGAAGGAAATATATTGACTATATTTAAAACTTGGAGACGTAACTTTGACATGGGGAAAGTACATAAAGATACTATATACATATATGGTGTATTAAACTTGTCTAGTCACTGTAACCACGCCGGGTAGGCCAGTCAATTACACCGCAGCTGTCCATGTCATTACGTCATTATACCACTTGACGAGATCTCCGTGGTTTGTTGACTTTCTACGCTTGCTTGGTGCAAAACAAAAAAAAATAAGTCTACGTTAACAGTCCGCGTATATGGTGTATTAAACTTGCCTAGTAATTGTTACCACAGGTTGGCCAGTCAATTATACCGCTTCAGTCCATGTAATTATACCACTTGAAGGGAGTGACGAATCGCGCACAAAGAAACGTCTGATGCCGGTAATCTGACCTAGTTTCGACTGAGGTGTAACAGAAGTGTTAGACACCACCATCAGTCCCAGAAAATACACACACAGCTTGCTACCGTCGGTAATTCGACACTAGTGTACATTCGGTAGATACAGCTACGGCCAATACCCACAACACAGTGTACATAGCAGCGATGGACATCTCAGGTCCAGATAAAAGATAACAAGGTATCACGTTTCATTACTGTCTGCATTTTGTAGCGACAAGAAAAAAACTTCACTAGCAAGAAACGGAAAGTTAACTTTTTCAGAGGGCGGCACGCGGTTTGGGGCGAGTCTTCAATGCCTTTAACGAGATCTTCATGGTTTGTTGTGTGATTTACAAAACCTTCCATTTTGCTTTTCTTTTCATAGGCTGTTTTTTGTTATGTAACGCTGCATCAGTTTACTGCCCGTAGTTATGCCAAAGAAAGTACACAAAGATCCTGTACATGTTTAAGTGTATAGTGTATTGAACCTGTTTAGCCATTGCTATGTGGATATGATCATTCCACCTTAAAGGATTGGTTCAGTTGTCATACATGTTTATGTTATATGAAAGAGGACAAAAGAAACACAATGGTGACAAAACTGTTCAAATATCTTTTTCGGTTAAAGAGATGTTCAAGTGTAAAGTTTTATCAGATTGTGTAGAAACTGCTGAAATCTGACTAGCATGTGATGTCACATCCTCACATTCCTGAAAAGTCTTTGTTTTTTTTTTCTAAATATTTTGTGAGATTTCATGACTTTCAACCAAAAGATATGTCAGGAGATCTCATATTTGTCAAAGGAAGTATTTGAGATTAAACATCTGAAGAATTTTTGATTATATTATTTTCAAATGTGTTTAAAAATGTAAATAATTTTTAAAGAAATATATTCACACCTGTTAAGGAAGTGAGGATGTGACATCACACCCTCACAGTAAGTCTTTCTACACCAGTCATTTTCAAAGAAATTTTGATACCTTCAAAGTGTCATATCTCCTTAACAGAGCATGCTATCATGGTATAGTTTCTTCACTGTTCTTTTTGTCTTTTTGTGCTCTTTCATACAAAATAGACATGTCAGACACCTGAACCAATCCTTTAACCACAGGTTGGCCCGTAGTCAATTATACAGCTGCTGTGTCATGGCACAGATATACCACTTGACGAGATCTCCGTGGTTTGTTGACTCTCTACGCTTGCTTGGTGCAAAACAAAAAAATAAGTCTAAGTTAACAATCCGAGTCAGCGTGTGTCGATCGCTCAAAGAAATGGATTACACCGGCGAGCAGTCAACAGTTATTTTTTTTCATATAATGATATACATAGACGGGTGCAAATTATGATTGTTGTATGGTTTCTAACAGCGCACAGAGATTTGAAGTGGGTATGGTTAGGCTACTTATGTCTATATGTCTGGTGACCTTAGTAACACTATAAGCTGTTGTTATCGACAGCAAGATTGGCAACACTAGATTGTGCGCGTTTTGGTTTTTTCTTATGTAAACGCTTAATGTCTGTTGATCGTAGTTAAGTTATGCCTAAGAAAGTATTTATGAGAAAATGTCAGCCAATTGATTCTGTCGTTCATATCACTCTAAAGCAACCTGGTGAAATTTCATCAGGAACTGGTGAAATTTTCTCCAGGAGCTGCGTTTAAATGCCACTCTCCATATCTTGGTTGTTTTCACCAGGTATCCTGGTGAATGAGATGTTATAAAAAAAATGCTGGTAGATATTACCAGGAAAGCCTGGTTAAATTTCCTGGTTAGATTTTACCACTCTCCTGGTTAATATCAATGGGTAGTTCACCTCATTCCTGGTTAAATTAAAACAACATTTCCTGGTTGATGTGACTACTATCCTGGTTAATATCAAAGAATTTGCCACCTCATTCCTGGTTAAATCATCACTTTCCTTGTTAATACTATTGGCATATATACCACCTTATCCTCGATTAAAGTTGCAATGCATTCAAATTATGGAAAGGCAAAACATAAACTATAAAACAACATCATTAATGTTACTGAAAGTTTATTTGTGTCTCCTTACTTTTGGATTTTGAGTAACCAAACATTCGCAAAATAGTAAAATTAATTCCTCAAATATTTATACGATGAATTTCTATAAGAAAATGCAATACTATAGTCAAAATGTTTAGGACATATGTTTCACATGCAGTACCATCGGCACATGCCGAAGCTTTGATTGTTCGACGGCATCTGTGACGTATAACAGGGAATACCAAGACCTTCTTCACCACTTTTGCACAAAAAAATAAAATCACTTGAACAGTTTTTACAACGGAACAAGAATTGAACAATAGTTTACTTAATTATAGGTCACGTGCTATGATTGTACTAGGGCAAATGGACCCTTTACCTGTCTCCTAAAAAACTTGATCAAAGCCTCTCTCTCTCAATAACCTTTATGTTACGACAAAAGCCAGACCGGTAGCTGTAGCTATTTTTCTTTGCCAACTAGATAGGAAGGTCTTGAAAGATCTATGTTCACATTGTTGTTGATAAGGATGACCTATTACCAAACTTATTTTTTTAGTTTAATTATTTCATTATTGGTATTTTAATTTATATTCTGAATTTAATTACCAATATATTTTACCACTTCGCACTGGCAAACCGAACATCGTTAACCATTAACTATTAAATCTATAAGCAAGGCTCTGCAAGACAATAATTAGATTACCAACGATAACGTTAATGGCTTAGTCATTAGCTCCTTCTTTGAATTCACATTCTTGTGCAAACTATTTTAACTCAATACAAAGTGGTAATTGTAGATTATAATAATCACAAGAAAGATTAATTTGAAATGATTTTGAGCTAACAGTTAAAGAATAGACCGAAGTGTCCTTAAACATGAAATTTCTGAAACTCCGACCCCGAATGACCATCTTCATATACTTGACAATAATTATGATCACATCTGCATACATCCACATGTCTGTCAGTGGACGAAGAAGCATTTCCAAAGAATTAACTCAACCGACCCCTAAATGACCTTGCACATAACATTCCTGAACACCTCTATATGTCTCTTCATCACAGGTCATTTTTGTCCAAGTTTTATTGAAGTTGTACAAGCAGGTTTTTTTTCAATTGTGGACAGAGAGATGGATGAAGATGAAATTTATTCTCCTTAACAGCTACAATCACATTCCTGATGTGCATCGTCTAAGCCAGAGATATGCTTCTACTACTGCAAAGCTGTATAACTTAGCAGCCTCTCTCAATAATGTTCACCTCCTCCAGGTATTTTGGCATGATTGTACCAATCTAGGAATGAAACAATTAAAGTAATAAATGGTGTGTTAAACGAACTATGATGAAAAGAGGATTAATCGTTTTTTACAGTCTACTAGTTTGTACCCAAGTTTTTGGAAAACCTTTTTTTGCATCAGTTCCGGTTGTACAAAAGGAATTAATTGCATTAGCCTGTCTTTGATATCAAGTGCAGTAACAGGCTGTGTTGGCAGCCAATACTAGATCACGAGTCTTCACGGTGGTTTTCCTCTGATCTTTACCGACGAAAAAGATAATAGGGACTTTAGTATACACATAGGAATATGCTTAGAACGGTGTACAATTGTATGCTGTGCAGTCCCCTGATTTGGCTTTTCTGTTTTGAATTTCCAAGATACATGCATATTAATTTAACTGAATTTCACTATCTGAAGAATATTCCTCTAATATAACATTGAAGACTTCAGCAGTGGCTTCAAGTTATGCTTCCACACTTGGCGGAGAGTAAGTGACTTATCTTTTGCGAAGATAAATTAATATTTTTTAACACTTTAAAAGAAGGAAGTGTATGGAAGTAAGACAATATGGTTACTTCAATGGTTCCAGTGACCTCAATTGACCTCTACATGCATAACTTGTACATGGTATCAATAGCTTTGCAACTAGTTTTTGTGTGGAACTTTTAACTTGATGGTATGAGTTGTAGTTTAATTATAGGCAAAATGAGGCGTGTCTTTGTGTTGTACCACTAACCGTTTTCGTTGCTCAACTTGTGTGGAGCTGAAGGTTCTCTCATAGCCAGGGCTCATATTTAAGACAACCTTGCCTTTATATTTGGTTGTCTGAAGGATTGTTTGGTTGTACAATAAAAGCACCAAAAAAATACTACTGTAGTTGCCTGACGTGGTACATCGCAGACATCGTGTGCACTAGAGTTACTGAATATATGCCCAGGGACTATTATATTTGTTATAGTTACGTACGTTCTGCGATTTTCCAATACTTGGATTTTTAAAATGGCGCGCCTTGCGCGAGAGCCGTACGTATAATATACTGTAATACTACAATGTATCGATTTAGCCTTGTAGGTGAGTACCGTTACGTTAGACTATACGCAGCCCAGGTCTCTGGGACGCAATCTTTTAGCCAGGGACGCAAAACCTTCAAATGGCCTCCGTCCTACAGTTTGGGGTAAACAAACCCAAAGTACACTCACTCACAGATAGGCCTATGGAAAACAAATAACAAGTTTTTGAATTTAACTTTCTTTTCAAACAACTTCCACAACTTATTCTCAAAAGGACCAAAAGTCCAATCCTTTGCAAAGATGATTGAATTTGTTTGAAAACAAATAAATCATAAAAATCAACCGCAAGTACATTGTTAACAACAATTCCATTAGAGATTGTTATGATCAATATAGCCAAGGGTGGCCTCTAAATTTCTATGATTTGCTTGGCTAATATATAGCCCTGTGTCTGCAAGCATTCTTGCATATATAGTTCTCAATGAACACAAATGGTGCTTTTTAAATGAAACTATACCTGTATCTATATGGTCAACGGCAAACTTCGCGTATACTTTGTATACTAGTTACAGCTTTCATGATTTGATTTTTATGTACAGTGTCCACATTCTGTCTTTACTAAGTAACAAAACTGTGGTAACTGTCTGCGAGTTAGCTAAATTGTAGGCTTTTCCCCTCATTACAGAACGTACCAATATGTGATTTATTTCTTACACTGTTTCTAATATGAATGGGCGATACCAACAAGATACTTTTACTCTTAGGGGGCAGATTTTTATTTTAAGGAATAGGGATTTTCCGAGTTTTGTTCGGCAAAACACTACTAACTCTACTCACCCTACCTGCGACAAATTCTAGTCGTCTGTCGAACAACTTAAGCAGTGTTTTAGGTTGTCCGACGTGATTTTGGTCGTCTCGTAACGACCGTTAAATTTGAGCCCTGGTAGCTGCATCAGTAAGCCAGAATGACGTTAAACCGGGACTCTCTCTAATTACAATAAAGAACTAGCCGCAGCAGCTATAGGTCACTTCTATTTCTTGCAACCATTTAATAATCACAAAAACTGGTCACATTTGACACACCTCAACTAACGAGCATGTTCACTTATTGTTGCAATTTTTATATGAACATGGTACATCAATTTAATCAAGATTTCAAACACATGAATGCATGGCAAATCTTCTGTAGATAAGCATACCAGTTTTTTGCTATGGAGATATTTGACTTCTACTTAACAGTTACTTCTACTTAACAGTTGCATTACATTGAACAGTGCTTACCATCCCAGGGCTAAGTAAACTTCCGACAGTTGTTTTGATGTAGTTTGCAACGGTATCGGAAGGCTCAAGGTTGTGTTTCATGTACTGTGTCATGGCTGTTATCTCTTCTTGGGACAAATCTTCTATTTCTGCCAAAATAAAATGACACATAACAGCAGCAAGAGTTATTTATTTCTGCACCTGTCCTAACAGAAGCCGGTCACATTTGTTAGAAAATATTTTCAAAATAAAACAAAATCAATTCCAACGGTCTTTATTTGAGTTTTGTACCATATTTAAATACTTAATATATCTATATAAACATTCCTCTTTGGAGAGATGTAAGATACGGCAGTGACATCTCCAATGAGAAACTGTAAATGTCTCCCATTTTGACTGTTCAAGAAAATCAATGCCATAAGGAGTCCCTGCCATGCATGGGCAGTTCAGTTTATTGAGGTTTACACCAACTTCATGATCTGATGTGCCTAAAGTGGAAATATAATCTGCCTTACTGCAGTGCTCTAAGACTGTCCTGAAGGAGCTCCTTAATTTACAGAGCTCAAACAGGTTTCAACCGGCTAACACAGTGACATGATCTGGCCTAACCTAGGCTAACAACGTAATGGCTAACGTTAGGTTATTCTTACAATATCGCGCGTATACTAACTGTTTCACAGAAATGAAAAAATAGAAATGATCCCGGTATTTCACCTTTACTCTTAAACACTCATTTAGGGTTACGCATACCCCATTGATCTAGCAAGAATTTGACTTCGTCATCTACCGTAATTAGATGGTTATTTGCACATTTCTTCGTTGTATTTGACAGTTTCGCCGGCTTGCGGTTGTCGTCGTAGGAAGCTGCTAGATCGAACGTCTTGAGTCGCGACCAACAAGCCAATCAGAGGCGAGGATTGCAATATGCTAATAATCTATTTTATTTTATTCACCAGAGAAGTTATGTTAAGATCAGGTTTACCGCACTGGATTAAGCAGGACGGGTGGAGCGTAACCATGCAGGATTATGTTTACTAACGTAGACAGGATAATGTTATACAAATAATGAATGGTTATGAGTGCAATAGTGCAAATATTTCATGAGTTGAAAGATGGAATGTTCCATTCAACGAGGCGCAGCCGAGTTGAATGGAACAAATTACATCTTTCAACGCATGAAATATTTGCACTATTGCACGAATGGAAACCATTCATTATTTGTTATATACAACACCTTCAAATTTGGATATAATTGGATGTAAAATGCACTCATGCAACAGATTGTTTTGAACAGACAGGTTTCTCTGCTCTCTTACCATTGAAAAAAGTGCTATCAAAAAAGTATAACGCATGGTTCTATCATCATAGCGTGCAATAGAGCGGATTTTGTATGCAATCGACGAGCAATTGACCAATCAAATGGCCGGAATATAATTAGGTGTTGTATAATAGCAAATTGTTAACCAGGTTGTTCTTAGAGTAGGCCATTATATGAAGTTAAATGAACATGATTTGATTAGGTTTCGGACTTTATAAAGCAAATGGCTTTAAACATAAACATACAGGCTTCCACTGGTTGCTAGTTGATGTCAACATGAATTAGTGCTAAAGAACCATTCCAGAGATTTGGCAGATGTTAAAGCTCAATATCGTAGAAAAAAAAGCGGAATGTATCTGTAGAAACTGTCTAATATACATAACAACAACCAATAGTACACCTGGAGCGCGGCCGTGGTAGTATCAACCTAATACAATAGCGGTATAGACGTGGTTATATAAAAGCCAACACACCTTATATTGTGACTGCATCCGTGGTCATAGCAACCAGAAATAGCTATACGAATCCCGTTGCTAATCAAGCAATAACTTTGGAAATATTTGTTTTGTTTTGTTTTTTATCTGTATAGCAACTTAAAAACATGAAAACTCAAGGTTATGAGAACACAAACCCGGTATTTCCTGTACCATACCATGAAGCTACAATTCATAACTTGAATAATAATTATATATATATATATGCGAGTCGAATCAGCTAACATTTCAGGCACGTGGCAAAATTTCCTTAGCATGGTGTGCCAAACAACATAACCGGAAGTGGAAACTACACATTTTGATCAAATTCCATAGCCCTATATATCCTACTTTTTTCATGTATGGATGATTCAATTAATTCAGTCTTTGTGACACCATTTGCTGAATCATTCTCTTCCAGTCGGAATTGTTTGGAAAATGATGCGGGCCACTATGAAACAGATATAAAATGCCGTCATAATATTATCAGACCCGAGGATATCTTTCCCCTTAAATTAATTTAATATGTTACAGACTATAAAATAGTCCCACTGTTATATCAGTCCAGGTTGCATTTCTATTACACTTTAAATGTTTGAGAAATATCCCTTTGAACAGTTAAAGATCGGCTTTATTGTCTCCAATTATAGCACGCTATAGCTAGGAAAGTTTTGTGATTACGTCATCGACCTGCCACGGTCGTAAATCGACCTCAGGCTCTACAATTAGCCTGCAAAGCTTCTTAACACCAGATGGCTCTTTGCGTAAACACTGTGTGGAAATATGTTCATGTCCACAGTGTAGTTAATCATGCAGCATTCACACAAATACTCTCATACAAGAAAACATATGTGACTAATTGGTAAAAAGAGGTCATTTTACGACCAAGGCAGGTCGATTACGTAATCTCAAGAAACTTTTTCATGATAGCGTGCTATAGTTGGCGTCTATACAGCAGATCTTTAAAGTGATTGGTTTATATAGTATAATAGACATACCATTATGGGTCAGTTCTTAGGATGCAACACAAAACTCAATAAGAAAACAAATGACATGTTTACAATGTATATATGAATGAAGTACAAATTTGCCAAAGATGGTGCTGCCGTTTCTTTCAACTCAATTTTAATTTCAATTGCATTATTCCAGTATAAAGTATGTAAAACTTTATAAATATTATGAATTATAACGTACACATGAAATATTAAACTCATTAGAACAGTGACTGATTGAAAGAAAAGAAAAAATATAAGAAGTAATGAATAAGGATTTATAATAAAGGATTTAAAATTCCATTTTGAAACAAAAGTGCAGCTCTATAAATAAAGGAATTTCAACAACAAAAATGTGACTTTAAAACTTGGAGGGGATTGCAGAATTTCGTAAGAAACAAGAAAACTGTCGAAGATTGAGAAAGAAAACGATATTTCGAGACTTGAAGTTCTCTATGTCCCACTTTGACCACTATAGCATCAATTCTGTCAGTTTTAAGCATATATTTCGATACACTATAATTACTGGTAACATGTTTCTTAACTTTCCAACATATCTTTATCATAAATTAATATGTTCCTTCATCACATGGTCTATAATTAGTCTACTTTGGGTTGTGTTACTTTGCCTACGGCATGTAACCACACAATGGGGTATACCCCTCATTCGAACTATGTATGCATTGATAACATGGGCGTAATGGGTTGATAAACCAGTAGGATCAATCGAAGATGACGTCACATGGGAAACAGAATGACGTCATACTATAGCACATTCGTCGCTGTTAGCAATACCAGGAGTATGGTCACATCAGTACGATTTATTCTAGTCCCTGTCACATCAACAGTATTCGTGAGACATTGGACAACATTGTCACTAATGAATATTTCGACTTACATTTTTCTTCTTACATGTGGAGTGATTTTTATGTTCAGTGTTTTCATTAGAGGCCTGGAAAGTGTGTGTGTGGGGGTGGGGAGGGGTGGGGAGGTGGGGAGGGGGTATTTTGTGTTACGTCCCCCACAGCTCAACAAGGACGGGGCATGTCCTCCGTGCACGGGCTCTACACCCCTGGTTGATACTCATTTTGGTTTATGAATCTGTCTGTCTGTGGGAAACTTGATAACATAATGCAGGTGATACAGAGGAGTAAAAGGAATCCATTCCATCAGCTCTTATTAATATTGAATCTTTTAAAAGTCAAAATATTAAGAAAACATTAAAGTATATATTTATATATGTGTTCTGAAAAAATTGTGGATTACAAATCTGACGAAATACATGTTAAGTCGAAATAAGCTGAACAATCTGACATACCTTGAATCTTATATACATAGCTATAATTCATAGTGTATAAAAGTAACAGGCAATAACGTGTTTTGGTTTCTCTTTGTGTGCGTGCGTGGGTGGGTGTGCACGTCTGTTACTTAGAACTAAAGATATATTGCAAGAAAAAATATAAAAATACAATTATCCAAAATTTCAAAGATTGATCTGATAACAAATGAATAGGAATGTTCATTAGTTGACTTGTTCAGAATTAAAAAGAAAACACCTTAAAACTTTGAAAAGTAATAAACCTTCGTAATTGTTTTTTGTTTTTGGGGGGGGGGGTAGGGTTGACAAATCTGTTTTACGACGTTAATGCAATAATGCATTCATTTTGAATTTAAAATGTATACGTGTATAAATAATACGGTAGTTTACATTGCATATTACTGCAGCCAGGGACGTCCCTAGAGGGGGGTGTGGGGGGTGTCTCACCCCCCAATCTTGGTAAAACTGACGATAGTTGGAAAATTTGAGTGCGACAGTCGGAATTTCCGACTGTCGCACTCTAATTTTTCCGACTGTCGCACTCTAATTTTCATA
>JAIPMN010001908.1:10845-22188 GCA_020650975.1 Apostichopus californicus | reverse complement strand
ATTCACATTGGCAGCTGATGACCGAGATAGATACTTTTATTGTATTCAGCATACATATTGATCTCTACCAAATACAACAGGCTAATTCTTCTACTCAATGTGGTACACCTATAAGCCGTACATTAAGCAGGAGCTGGGCGATTTCTACCCCTTAGTCCCCAAGATTTTGCGTCTGGTTTGCCTCTAAAACATCTCCCTAGGCGACAGATAATGTTCGTAAAAAGCACCTGGGCATTTCCCCGACGTTACTACATACAAACCTGAAGTTTTATTTGGCAGTGAAACTCGACAATTGCGAAATACGACGGAAACATTTAAAAACGGAAACAAAGATATAATACCGATGATTCACAATAATATCGTCTATTCCAATAGCAATGTTGCATGTACTAACAACAGTACAACTTACATTACTCACCTTTGTGCACAGGCATGTATGCAGCGACTTACAATGCATGGCAACTCCAAAAGTTAACGACTCACTTAAGTCAATGATTGAGTCACGGTTTTGGCCGAGACTCTGATTCTTATCTACGGATGCCCTTAAGCTAATTTCCAAGTACCAAAATCCTATCCTATTCTTATGAGGCGAAACGAACATGTTATTGAATAGGCTAGTCGGTGGGAGATACGGTAGATTATAAAACAAGGTTTCCACAATTTGAACCCTGGTGAATCCAAATGACCTCCACCAAAAACAATAGGCTTCTTGTACTCAATGTGGTACTTCTACACATCAAATATGAAAATTGGTCCGACATGCATTCCCTTTTTGAGATATCGTGTTTACAAGCTGGGCGTCACAAACGTACACACACGACATTCTGGAAGCAAAGGTTACGATTATCATCGAAACCAAAAATACTGTTTCTCATCAGGATTAAAAATATTGAGAGTATATCAAAGGAACATGCTTTCCTTGAATTACTTCTAAACGTCGATCAGAACATCTTCCAACAATTTAATGAAGTCATTACACCATAAGAACATTGGAAGGTCAGAATATTTCATATTTGATTTGATTTATTTGCTTTTCACGTGTAAATTTACAGTGTGAAGGAAGTCTTCCAAAAAGCGTACAACAGTTTAGCAAAGTAGAAGACTCCCTGTATAAAGAAAAGAAGAAAAGTATTTACATATAAATACAAAATATAATAATTCGACGATCAATGAATACTATATGATGATAATATTTACAATAATAATTTGTTATCGTGCCAACGAATGGATGATTTATTAATAACTGGATATTACGTCTTTGGTTAGATGCTTTTTGAATATTTTACTGGATACTTTGGTTTTGAAACTCTCTGTTATGGAATTCCATGTCTTTATTGCACGATTTCTAAGACGAAGCCTCCCAATTGATGTTTTATAGGAAAGTAATGTGCATTATCAGCATTCCGTGTGTTGTGATGATGTATCACACTGTTACTAGTTAAAAAACATGAAATGTGTTAGGCAATAATCCATTCCATGCCTTATATGCAAGCGTGGCAAGATTTACACGAATAATGTCGGTAACTTTAATAAATTGAGATTCTTGAAAAGTTGATTTGTGTGTTCACGAGATGCAACACGTGAAATATGGCGCATGGCTTTCTTTTGGAGTATAATAACCGGATAAAGATTGGTTTCTGGCGCGCCAGACCAAATAATTGAACAATATGAGATGTGTGGAACGACCAAAGTTTGGTAGAGGGTCTTTAATATGCGCTCTGGTAGGAGAAATTTCAATTTTGATAAAATCACAACGCTTTTCGCTGCTTTCCTGCATACTGTAAAAATGTGCTCATGCCACGAAAGCTTATTATCAATATATACACCTGAAAACTTAGTAGTATAAACTTGTTTTAGGATTATACCACCCATGGTGATATCTTTATCCCAGCTAAAATTTCTGGAGGTATTAAAAGCAATATAATTAGTTTTGTCAATATTGAGTGATAGTTTATTGGCAGCAAACCAGTTATAACATTTACTAAGTTCATTAGAAATTTTAATATGGAGTGAATTTGCAACTGCATCTGATTCGAAGAAAATGCTTGTATCATCAGCAAATAATGTTATGTTTGCAAATTTAGAAATTTGGCAGATGTCATTGACATATAAAATGAAAAGCAATGGGCCTAAAATTGAACCCTGTGGGACACCGCATTGAATTTCTGCAATATGAGAAGTAGTGTTTTTGTAAGAGGTATATTGAAATCGATTTGTAATGTAACTGTATATCCAATTCAGTGTTGTTCATCTAATAACGTATAGTGGTGCAATTTACTCATTAAGATAACACGATCAATAGTGTCGAAAGCCTTTGAAAGGTCAAGAAATACACCAATGCAAGTTTTATTGTTATCTATAAGCTGCTGTATAATTTGTCAATAGCATCTGCCAATGCAAGTTCAGTAGAGTGATCTGCTCTAAAACCATACTGCTGATCACATAGAATATCATGCTTGTTAAGAAAATTAACCAGAATGCAAAATGCATTGAGGTTTCGATGACTTCAATGCACTAGACTTCTGCTTGTTAGTATAACCAAAACTAGCTGTTACAATAACGCTATGGCATTATAACACAGGTCAGTCTACTGTCCACACACCAAGTATTACAAAACCAAACCAAACCTTGATCTCTAATAACTTCGCACATTAAGGTTGCAGAGGAGTCAACTTATGGACAATTTAGATTGGAATATGCCAACGAAACTTCAAAGAATCAACTTGAAAGAAGCTAATACAGGTCACTGGAGGTCAACCTGAGGTCAAACGTCACCCAAATGCAGGTCGACTATTGGATTACAATAGCGTAACTCCCAACCTTGATGGACATTTGGTTCTCGAGTTATTGCAAAAATACTAGTTTTTGACCCCTAATTGACCTTTGTTGACCTTGGATCACATGACTGTTATGTTTGGAAACGATCCTTTACCCCATTTACAACTAGTCTACAAATATCAACCATGTCGGACCCTGTCAATGGTAGTCTCACAAGTAATTGCCCCAAAACACATTTTGACCCATAATTGACCTTTGGTGACCTTGGATCGCATCACAGTTATTTTGGAAAATGTGCCCCTACATCATTCACAACTTGTCCCAATATATCAGCCATGACAGACTTTGTGACTAGAAGTTAAAAGACCTTGGATGACCTAATGGTTTTTATCAAAAATGTTTCCCTTGATGATGTGCACTCAGTCCTAAAATCCCAACCTTGATGGACATTTGGTTCTCAAGTAATTGAAAAAATACTAGTTTTTGACCCCTAATTGACCTTTGTTGACATTGAATCATATAACCGTTATGTTTGGAAACGATCCCTTACCCCATTCACAACCAGTCCCAAAATACCAAAAATGACCTTTGGTGACCTTGGATCACATCACAGTTATTTTGGAAAATGTGCCCCTTCTTCATTCACAACTTATCCCAATATATCAGCCATGTCAGACTTTGTGACTAGAAGTTGTTGCAAAACGTAGCATAATTTGGCAGTTTTTTTGCACATAAGCAACCTTGAATGACCTTGGATGACCTAATGGTTTTTATCAAAAATGTTTTCCTAGGTGATGTGCACTCTGTCCTAAAATCAGAACCTTGATGGACATTTGGTTCTCAAGTAATTGCAAAAATACTAGTTTTTGACCCCTAATTGACCTTTGTTGACCTTGGATCATATAACCGTTATGTTTGGAAACGATCCCTTACCCCATTCACAACCAGTCCCAAAATATCAACCATGTCGGACCCTGTCAGTGGTAGTTATTGAGAAAAAAAAACACATTTTTACCCATAAATGACCTTTTGTGACCTTAGATTAATGAAGATTATTTTGGAAAATGTGCCTCTTCTTCATTTACAACTTGTCCTAATATACCAGCCATGTCAGACTTCGTGACTAGAAGTTGTTGCAAAAATTAGCATAAGTTGGCAGTTTTTTCACATAAGCAACCTTGAATGACCTTGGATGACCTGATGGTTTTTATCAAAATGTTCCTCTTGATGATGTGCACTCTATCCTAAAATATGTTTGGCCTACAATGTACACACATAATGTTATTGCTAGAAGTAGAAAGGTATCAAAACCAACCTTTGGCCCCTCATAACTTGAGAACTGGGTGTCCGATTGAAGCGGGAGTGGGTTTCCTATATATAGCACAAAGAGCTCTATCATATATCAAAATATTGACAAATTTTTTTGTTTTGCCCCGTATCTCCTAAAATGAGCATATTTTTCAAGATTTGACCTTTGACCTCGCGGTCAGATGTAGTTTGACACGCTGATTCCAAAAAGCAACATGACAAGTCTGTGCGATCATCCTAACTGTACTTATTAAAAAACAAAAACAATGACCTCTGATAACTTCGCACACGAAGGTCGCACAGTGGTCAACCATGGACCATTTTGATCGGAAGGTACCTTTGAGATCCGATTATGTCCACGAAAATTCAAATAACCCAAAAAACTGATAAAGGTCACCGGAGGTCAACCTGAGGTCAAAGGTCACCTAGATGCGGGTTGACTCCTGGATTACAATAGCGTAACTCCCAACCTTGACGGACATTTTGTTCTCAAGTTACTGCAAAAATACTAGTTTTTGACCCCTGATTGACCTTTGTTGACATTGGATCACATGACCGTTATGTTTTGGAACGATCCCTTACCCCATTCATAACTACTCCCAAAATATCAACCATGTCGGACCCTGTCAATGGGAGTTATTGCTTGTTTTAATATTTTGGTTTTTGGCCTCTAACTGACCTTTGGTAACCTTCACAGGCACCAAAAAAAAAATAGGGCACATCTACTCAATGTGGTACTCATATACACCAAATACTTTATTGGTCCAAGCTTCCCTACTTGAGATACCGTGTTTACAAGCCAGGCGTCATACACCTACACATACACACACTCTCCGCCTGCATGAATGCATAGGTTACGATTATCATCGAAACCAAAAATGCCACAAATGGGTAATGGCTTGGCCTGTTACAGTATTGTTACTAAGGTTACAAAGAAACGCGTGCATGGTTGATTTGCAAACAAAGTATGAACGGTTCGAAAAACACGAGCTGTGTTGTCTGCAACCCTAAATTTAGTATACTGGAAATTTTCCCTATACAACGGTAAAATAACAATAGGGAAACATGAACACTTCCTTGTTTTGGATGATAACACACTTTACCATATATCAACGAAACCGCTGTTCATAACCAACTAGCACTCGGGCTAGTAAATTGTTTATCTAAGTCTGTGTTAGCAGTTTTCTGAACATTTTGAAACTGCATGTTCGCTTACATCTCGGCAGAATGCAATATTCATATAACCTTAAGCAGTGGCGTATAGGGTGCCAAAAGGGTGGGGTTGATGGGAAGGGGGTTCTCCCTGAGAAGAATTTTAGTTTGTAGATGGGACATTCGATACAATTTTGACTATTTCTCCAGAAATTGCTATCATTGTACTAACTATCCTCTCGAAATGTTGACGTTTAATAACGACATTTCTCTCTATTCCTCGACTTTTCATACAATAATTAGCTCGTCTATTCAGTCATTTCGGCAACCAGATTTCGAATAGTTATTCAAACTTTTCACTTTTTAACCCAAAGTTTCGACTATTCAGTCTCACTATAACGACCATTCCTGTAGGCCACAAACATACTCCTTTCTCTCTTCCCCTCCCCACCCCCCCCCCCCTCCCCGTCCCGTTCCTGTAATAAGAAACAAACATAAATATTGAGAGTATTCATAATACCTGACCTTTGACCTTGAGTATCACTATTAAAAGTAACTGGAACTTCCCCGTTTTCGCAACCGATTTGGTTCAAGTTTAAAAGAACGCTTAGCATCGAAGAGACACAGAGTGATTTATTATAATATACATGTATGTAGACGAAACCATAGATCATATGAAATCAAGGTGTATATGGTCACGGCTAGTCCTGGGAACTTAACCAATCTCAACGTGTTTACAATAAACTGACTGTGCTGTTTTCGTAATTACGTTTGTCTTCTACTTCATGTGCTGACACCAAACGAGGTAAGTGTACTTATTTATCTCTATAACGTTCAAAGTATAAAATCTCTGCAACAGTTAATCGACATAGGCATATATACAAGAAGTCATATCACAGCTCAATGCGTGTTTCGATACTGCTGTTCATGTAGAAATACGTTCAATAATATGATATGACGGCAGCCGTTTCGTTGCCTCGTTACAATTTATTAGTGTTTGCATGGTCAGAATTAAATTCCTGTTCGACCTGTGCAAGGCACGACGGCTCCTGTAGACAATTGCATTTGAAAGAGACGAATGAAGAGGAAGACAAGCAGCACACGTAATGTGGAAGCTTTAATGGAGTAATGGAAACTACTTAGTAAAAATAATGGGAGGTTGCCCCAGATCTGGCAAACCCACCCTGCCGGGATGTACCCTTACGTTAAGAAAAAAGAAAAATAGTTCCCGGTGACTGGGCTGTTCCCCATGGGGGGGGGGACAATTCCTCTGGGGTTTGACTCACAAGCCCTTTAGCCACCAGGTTCTGTGTGTACTAAATATTCCCACCTTCATATCTTGTCTTGACTTGGTGGGGTAAGGGAGGAGGAGGGGGGGGGTGAGGTCCAGACTTATTAGGGTGGAACGATTTGAGCTCCCCGAGCTCATCCCGCAGTCTTCGTATACATTTGTGCGGGTGGGTGCGGGAATCAAGAAGTAATATAGGCTATATATTTATTATATATCTGGAATAGAACGGTGTTGTTAAATAGTACAAAGTTCAAGTTCTCTCTCGGTAATCATACAACACAAATAGGCTGCATTTAGAAATGTAGAAAATGCCCAACCCTTCCCCCCCCCCGGCACCTCGCCACTGGCGGATCCAAGGGGGGGCCAAGGGGGGCCATGGCCCCCCAAAGGTGAGCCAAAAAGTGTTTCCGAACATCCGCTAAATCATATGATTGGAAATTAAAAAAATCGAGAGGAATAGCAGTGGTAGACTAGTCTAAACCTTTTCGTTTTCTGGTTTAAAATTAAAGGCAGAGCTCCCAACTGACCCTCAATTCGCGGGAATTAGACCCGCATTCTAACACCCAAACCCGCTGACCCGCACAAGCGTCCGAAAAAACCGCATTGTAATTGTCAAGTATACATAAAAAAATTTGCATCAAATTTTGACTTAACAACCATCATTTCTTTAGCATTTAGCATAATAGAGTATAAAACCTCCTTTACAGCATCATTTGAACCTCAAATTAGCCTATATTTCTTTTCATTGGGGCGAGCAGCGAACATTTTCATGCCACGGGAAAGAATGAATTATCACCTAGCCTACTATTCAATTTATTGATGTTACACACAAAAAAATGCATATTTCTCAGAAAATTTTGGGTGACAAAAGCCTTTCTCAGTGCCACCATTTTACATGTAGGCATCACCAGGATTCCAAAAAAATTCAAAAGGGGAGAGGGACACCCCCTCCCCTTATACCCCTCCCCCAGGACGGCGATTCGTGGCATAGACCAGCATTTGCCTTCTCAAGAGTTGGGAGCTATGTAAATGTATGAGCATGAGGATTTACAGTTTAACACCATTTTGCAGTTACAGGCTGGTTGTAAGAAATTTATAACCTATGAGAAATAAATTTCTTGAGAAAGATGATCCCAACTTTGTTTTATAAATATTTTAGAAAATTACACCTGGGAAACATTTTTTTAGAAGTAAATTAACATCACCATTGTACACTTTTTTCGCACCAAATTGCATCTGAGGGCATTCAGCAATAGAAAATTTTCCAAAGGGGAGGGGGCCACCCCCTCCCCTTAGACCCCTCCCCCATATCACTCTAATGCCACTTTGGCCCCTCCCAAACAAAGGCCCTGGATCCGCCAGTGAACGTATAACGAGTTTCATCAAATCGGTTCAAGTTCAAGACACTATACATTTGTAAGAAAGCCAAACGTAGATCCAATTTATTATTGAATAACGTTCACTCCCGCACACGTACGTGATAGTTGTCAGGTAAACGGCAAGCGCAACGAAAGACATACTTAATAAATGAGGGCGGTATATATATTTTATTATGGTATACTTTACCTGCGCTTACAGAGCTTACCGGCAGGCTTCCCGTACGTTACACACATAGTGACCGGGTTACTATACTTGCTAAGAAGTATTACCTCCAGCCAATCGGCGTACATCTAAATGAATTACTTCTCAGTCACTTTTTGAAATATCATCACTTTGGACACATGAGGCCGGACTTTTGGGAAGATTACACCCTTATCCAGCTGAGAGGAATACGCGAAATTCATTTGGGGGTACAAATCAAATCAGAAACGGTTATCTTTTGTCTTTTGGGGGACTTTTTTTAAGAGTTGTTTTGTTTCACTTCAGTTTGATATGAGATTCAAAGAGAACTTTGGACATTCCAGGGGCATGTAACAGTTCAAAACTCTTGCTAATTTTGGCCTTTTGTTTTTTGTTACAAGGATGAACAAACAACCACCTTAATGACTCATTGGATTGATATTGAAAAGACAGTACGGTACTTTCTGACAAAAACAAGAAAAGAACAGAAAAGAAAAGAAAAGGAGAAATGTGTTTTCTTTCGTTTTCTTTTAGTAGTGTATACACCGGTGTGATACCAATATCAAAGTGTTTCTCACGGATTTTCAATAGGCTAAACGTATCTTAAACAATCGCGTCTAGTGGACTTTAATGAGCTACCATATTACTATATGTGCCATTCGCAAACAATATCTTTCAATTTTGGATAGCCCGATAGATAACTTTGTTGAATTTAAAGTCTATACGAACCATTTGCACTGACGTTACAGTATTTCTTTTTTCCCTTCCTTTTTTTTTTGTTGTTTTCGTTTTGATAATATAAGGTCGAGTGTTACTCACAAATGTTTACCAGCGATGTTACTATTGTTTGGTTATTCAATTGTAACTTAAACAGTGAATATCTATAGAAGGAGGAGATATTTAGATTCAGTGGTCTGTTTTAACACAGGGCATCAAGAACCGCCCTTAGTTCACGGTTTGACCGTCTAAGGATGTGCTTATGGACTATAAAACGTATTGCTTGCTTCTTCCTGCTGGTCTTTCTAGTCAACGCATTTTCGGGGTAAGTTTATACAACAATCTTAATATCGATCTATTTTTTTAAGTTTTTAATAATTAATCTTCTTTTCATCGTAATTAAGTTATGATAAATACATATTACAGTGTCAAATATGTGTCAGTGTTCATGTCATGGTGGTACACTGTACATATACAGGGTTGTGTATATAATATTCAGACGTCGCACGATGGTAAGCAAGTATTACGCAACACTTGACTGTGTACAACAATACCATTCAAAAAATGGCAACCAAGTTAACTGCATGCTAGTTGGTATAGGCTTACCAGCAGGCTGTTGACAACACCATGCCGTACAACCTAACACAATTGGTGCAAGGAAATGGAGGGTGCAACGGTTGATGATTATACGGTACTGTACAATACGGTATACCGTGACTATGTCGTTATTTTCAGATTCATAGAGTGTTTTAGAAACATTTTAACAACCTTCATATGTATAGGACCTTGTATATTGTTTGTGTGGAGGAGTGGGTATGGGGTGGGTGAATCAGGGTGTGTTAGGTTTGGTAAGAGCGCGACTGGAATAAGTGTACACGAGGGAATGTGCGAATCATTATGATACCAGATGGGCGTAAGAGCGTGGAGAAACAAATTAAAAGTAATTTTTACTACATGTAATTAATTGTATTGTAAAGTCCAAGAAGATTTTAAACCCATTACATTAACTCAATATTGAAAGACTAAGTATAAGAAAAACTAAAATCCTTCTTTCTGTGGGTTGCTACCCATTTTTCGCTTTTTATCACATTTTTAACGGTACGGTAAGTCATGAAATTTTACGATAGAGCTCCCCATCCACCCCACCCCGGCGTCAACCCCTTCCCTATGCATAGTTTCAGGACGTAAGCTTTAAACTATAACTGCATTTGGTTCATTTGTTACTTGATATGTTGAAAATGTCAACTTTTTAATTCATCTTGAAACTTTTTACCGTTTAATTGTTTAACTATACTCTTCTTAAACGCGCTGTTTGCAATTACAAAACAAACAACAATAACAACAAAAATCCCAGAAAAATCCTTAATCATGACTACGCGTTCACTTAAAATTCGGCTCCGAAAAAAAAGTTTGTGCATTTCACCGAAATCACAGAAAAAAAATAAATTGAACATCATGGGTGGCTGACCAATTCCTGGACAGCTTTATCCTACTATTTCTTTTAAAGGCCTTTATACATAATATATACAGCCTGATATATGCATCGAAATCATTGTACATCATTGCTATATGTATTGTAATAAGTACTTGCAAGTCTCGGAACATATTTGACCGGGTTCCCCTAAACCACAAGGTATAGATATGTCAGAATACATCTAGCTAAAAGAAATTAGTGGATATCCCCAAAAGACTGGATTCCTCCCTTGCGAGGAGAGTCCGCAAAAATAATAATAATAATAATAATAATAGTAGCCAAAGGGAAAATACACGCGGAGTGATTATTTACAAATGACATGTTATTGTAACTAACAGATATTGTCAGTCCGGAGGGAAGGATACACTTCCATGTACCAAAAAATATGAAATTTTGAAATCAGTTACGGGGAAAATGTTACCACGAAACGTCCACACTGGTATCAGGGATGTGACTGGAAAAAGATCGATTAAAGAAAGTCCAGCCTGGATTCCCCCACTCATCAGCCCCCCCCCCCCCTCCGCCCATACACTACCGTGTTGACACAATCTATCCCTTGTTAGAGAACAATTTTGAATGTTTTGTCTTAGCGTCGATGCTAAACAGATTTGCACGTCCACACGTATTGCAGGTTTGTTGGATAACAAAGATATTTGATGTTATTCCAGATAGTCTTGGAAGTTACGTTCGTTTCGCTATATAAGCTAAGCGAGACAAATTTTGTGATAAAGTTATCCGCAGAGCACACAAATGTTGCGTGTTTTTTGTTTATGATGGAGTTTAGAAAGATAACTGTAAGGTATTAGCCGAAGAGATTTTTAACAACTTCAATTGTAAGGTGTCGTACTTTACCAGGAGGAGCATACATGGCGGTTTTGAGTGTAGACGATGCGATACGGCACAGTCGTTTTAAAGCAATGCCTTTTTGTGTCGCATATTATTTGCAATATACTATAGGGCTTACGGAATATGGGGACACAGTGGTGCGTTCTCCCCCCCCCCCTCATTCGATCCCTTCCGTTCCAGTTTCTAGAAAGTTCTCAGAACTTGGGTCCTTTTCGAA
>JAIPMN010001907.1:0-15292 GCA_020650975.1 Apostichopus californicus | reverse complement strand
ACTTTTTGGTGAAATTTGGCTCTTCCTGTAGGTTGTCATGGTGAAATCGTGCATTTCTTAGGGGTGTCCGAAATTCGCAGTGTTCCGAAATTAGCAATACTTACTATACACTTAGTACACTAACTTTACCACTGTATTGTAAATTTTGTTCAATGCTTGGGTGGCCAGCAAACAATCAATATATATCTATGCTGTACTGTAGTTGCTTCTGTTAGTGTTAAACATTAATATTACAAGAACTTAAATGTAAATCTAGGGATTTTGAAAAAAGGCCCCTCATCAAAATGGTTTTAAAAAGATCTGTGTCTTTCTTGTCCAGGCTTACACCATTCTGCCAGAGGGTTCTTAGAGGCGAGTAAAATAACCCTTGTAAGGCTGCTGCTATGGTGTCTGTCTTTAAGACACTGTAACCTATTATTACAGTATATTCAGATGATTGTGTATTTAAACATGCAAATGTCATAGCAGTCTGGAAGATGGCTATTTCTTTCATGATGACACAAAGGAGACTCTAATTTATATATACTGAATTCTCTGCCAGGATCAAAATGGAGGGAGTATTTTTGGAATGTTTTGATTCAATGTACAGATGTAAATGAGTGAGAAGGCACATTAATGTTGGTCGTTAACCATTCCATGTGTGTGCCTGGGGCATATCTGAAATGAGTAGAATCTGTCATGTATAAGGATGACTCAGTATGCTGAAGCAAGAAAAATTTCAGAAGTTGCATCAAATGTCGACAAAATGACTCAAATTGAAGAATGTGATATCATAAGTGTATTACCAACTTTTTACTTACCAACGATTGTTTTGTTTCATACATACAATCATTCAATTATTCATTCATTCATTCATTCATTCATTCATTCATTCATTCATTCATTCATTCATTCATTCATTCATTCATTCATTCATTCATTCACCCATTCATGAGTGCATTGTCATCAAACTTTTCATTGAGTAAATACTGCATGATTAATACCTTTATCTTTAATTTTTGTACTTGTTTATGTGTTCATTTTTCTTTAATTTATATGTTCCTGTTTAATTCACGTTTTTTTTTTCCTTCCAGGGTGGAGTTCAGCGTGGGGGAAAAACCAGTGAACAGCTTCCGAATGATCGAACGCCATTACTTCGGCGAAAAATTGCTCAAGAGCTTTGATTTTAACTTTGGCTTCTGCATTCCAAACAGTAAGAACACCTGCGAACACATCTACGAATTTCCCAAGCTATCGTCGGATGAGAGTAAGTAGATTCAAAGGGGTCGTGAAGGTTTAGACTTAACGAGGCAATTAATTTCTCACGGTTCTAGACAAGTATTATGTTACAAAGAAAGTAAGACAAATGTGGTTGAATCCACTTTTGACGACGACACTGGTCCAGCTGCAGAGATACATACGTACTAAAAGTTATTAATTTCATCTCGTTTAGGTCAGAGATTTGGAAGAGTCCTTGATGTAATTTAGGGGCAAGGCGAGCAAGTCCGTCAATTTTGTCCCTTTCTTCTTTCAAGAGTTAAAAAGTAGGAACCCGGCTTGATTTAGTCAAGAGAATCACTCTGAGACTCCTTCGTAATTAATTTTACCTGAAAAAAATATATTGAAGCACAGGCCAGACATTGGAATATGTAGCTAACTTGCTATTTTATTAAGACCCCCTCTCTTCCCCCCCCCCCCAAAAAAAAAATTTGGGTTTATTTCTGAACTTGCCCTCAGTCAAAATTCTCTGCACCAAACATGTTTGTTACTTTAAACAGTGTCAATAATACAGAAGAGAAACTGCCTTGCCATCAAAACATTGGAAAACATATGGAAAATTTGAAATTGATTCAGATCTTTCATAAATGTTTATTGGTGTGTAAAGATGCACAGATGTACAGTAATCATCAACCGCACTGAATTGAAAATAGTACCTTATTAGTTTATACCTCAAATTTGCACCAAAATAAATGAACGATAGAACAACTGCGCTTTACATTCTTACCATACAATGCATTTTTGCTTTTAGCATCATGTGCATACATGATGCATTTCCTATGTACGATAGGAGTCAATCGGTTTACTATTCAGAATGTCAATGCAATTAGCAGCTCTAGACAAATTTGAGTATTTTGGGGCTTTATTGCAGGATTCTATAGCTTGAGAATACAAATTTAGAAATATGAATTTGGCATGAGTATTATTGATGCATTCTGTTTAGTAGAGAAAGAAACAGCTAAGCAGAACAAGATACATAATAGGGTAATGTGTCAGAGATTACAGAATAGATTGATACTGTACGTACAGAGGAGGTAAAGGAATAGAGATGAAAAAAGTGAAGTGAAAAGAAAAGGAAAAACAAGCACAGCAACAACTCCCTTATTGTCCACCAAATTGGACAGGAAGAGAGGAAAATAAAGATAAATATAATATTATTACCAATTAATGAGGGCCAACCCATCAAAAAGAAATGGGTACATGTGTTAAAACTGGGTTTATGGTACATGGATACTGGGTGGCAGTTATGTTACAAAATATCCTACAACTTGTAAATATACAGCAGTTTACATGCACATAGATGTGGTGCACTGTAGTGCCCCAGGAGGGATGGTTTGAATTGTGCATAATTTGGTGTGTAGGTGTGACAAGTTACCAACGATCAGGGATTCGGGGGGGGGGGGGGTTAAATGGTAAAGCCGTGTGAGGGGGTGGCCTTGGCCTCAAACAAGACTGTAAACCTTTAACTCTAACTTTTACAGGAACTATAGTGTTCAGTGAGAGGAAAAATTCAGAGTCTTTGAAAATGCTACAGAAAATTTGAACCCTAAATATTTCCCTGATAGCCAGTCATAGTCTGATAATAATTATGTCGGTGCACTCTTTTGTGTGTGTTTACAGATTCGTGTTTCTTCGTTAGATGCTCGTTAATGTAAGGTCATCAATGAGAGGATCTATATGTCAAATTCAATTTTCATTTATGGAAATAATTTCTCCTTAGCCTGAAGAAGATGAAAACTTGACAGAGGCGTTATTATATTTCATTCTTTTGTCATTTCCTCAGATAATTTACCTATTTTTTTGTATAATGTTTTGCCCTGTATAATTTACATAAAGTTGACAACTAACAGCAATGGGGGTGTTATCCCACAGTTGCCCGAAGATGTTAAATGGTTTTATCATGATGCCCGAAACTCTACTTAATATGTTAGGTCCCCAACATGCATACATATATACTTACTGTACATGTAGATGGGGGGTGTGTCTAGACTTAGCTTGGAAATGTTGCTATGTTTAGTGAATGTTATATCATACGAAAGAATCCAGTAGCAGAGAGTATTGAACAGAAGTCTTCAAGGACAGACTGTGCGACACTTAGGAAGGATAATGTGTGAAGGATCATGTCTTGATTGCCTCTACCGTAATTTCAGATATTGCCACCTTTCAGAACGATGTTAATCACTTTTTTAATGTTCCCCGATTTATAGTCCACATGAGAATGTTGTGAAGATTTTATTCAGGCAGAATTTGAATGTTAATGAAAAATCACCCAAATTCATATCAGATGTTTTAGTCAAATCAATTTAAAAGGAAAAAGGTTTTTTTTTAGGATAAATTAAAATCGTTAAATTGGTAGGCTGACTTAAATTGATATAATAAAGCTGCAAGTATAATAGGGATGGATCACTGTTGTTGTTTCTACCACAGGCAGACAGAGAAGAGTAAAAGTGAATTGATTTTTGGCAATAACATTTATGAAAGGTTATATCTGTTGGTAATTATTCAATAAATTTAAATTGGGTGATTAAGGTTAAGTGTATCATTTACTCACTTGTCTCCTCTTGATATGAGAAAGCTCATTAAACTTAACCTAAAACCTTAAAGTATCAGAGACGTTTTATAAATCTTTTGAATCTAAAATAATGAGAGGAGGCTTGTAGGTACGTCAGGGAATAGTTTAGTGTTCAAACTTTGTGCAGTAGTTTTGAAGGCCTCTGGACTCTCACCCTATACCGTGTACTGTGTACAGTACATAAACTGCTATATATACATCTTTGCACTGTGTTACTACGTAGCAATTTGCTGATTTTGGGTAGCGTTTTTTTGTTTTTGTGATGGGACAATTAATTATTCCCTTGGGGTATAGAATGATCCGTAAATAACCAATCACATTATTACAGCAGTAAGAATGTTAAACTCTCCTCGTCTCCTTTACAGTACAAGAAATGATAGATCATCCCTACAAGACCAAGTCTGACAGTTTTTACTTTGTGGATGAAAAACTCATCATGCACAACAAAGCGGATTACGCCTACAATGGAGGCATCGCGTCGATGTGAAAACCGAAACAGCCCCACCAGCTGACTCTCTTGAGAAAGGATTTTTTCCGTAGTTGGATATTATTTTGGAGAGAGCTGACTTCGTCCAGACGGCTGTAGTTTTTGAGGACCTCTGGATGGCTTTTCTTTGCCCCTCCTGATTATAATAAGCTGTTATCGATGGTAACCACAATGTGGCTGAGGGTCGTCCGTGTTTTGTTGAGGCGGGGGGGGGGGGACCAGGGGGGAAATTGTTTTGTTTGGTTTAAATGATGCTCAAGTTTAGTAAATGGGAACAGTCGCCCATGTACATTGGTCAACTTATTACAACACAAACTAAGTGGGAGCTGTCTGGTTACTTGTTTGTTTGGTTGGTTTTTTTCTTCTTTTTGTTGTTCTTATTACTCCGTGTACCTTGAAAAACTGTAGGCATTTTGTTTATTTGCATATAGTGTGTTCTTTTTTTTTTTTCTTTTTCTTTTTCTTCTTTTATCTTTGTTACAGATATCAAATTTTTACGGTATAATTTTTCGGAATGAAACCGGCATATATGATGAATTTAAATTATTTCAGATTAATAACAGTTGATTGTCGTGCAATAAGTAGCAAAGGATAATGAAAAAAATACTTGTTCACTATCATATCAGAGGTAAATATTTTCCAGATGTGATATTGCTTTTCCAGAATTGCATCATTCCCTAACCACTCAGTTGATCCGGAAATCCCCAAAATTTGTGTCAATTAAATTTTATGAAAAAAAAATTAATCAAGCTTTTTGATTGGCCAAAATTGCTTACTTGCAAGTCAAATGCTTGGTGTTTCTTGCAGTTATATAATGTGTTTTTTTGTTTTACATGAACTGTGTTAAATAGGAATTTGTTTATTCTGTTTTTATCACATGCACAAGTTTTCAAGAAGACATGAAAGTAATTTGTGAAACAAGCAGTGTTTCTCCTGAACCTCAATTAGTTCTGAATGATCAATTCCCCCTCCCCTCTACAACCACTCCCCTTTCTCTAAAGGGGGGGGGACCTGCAAAAACCCTGTCTTTCATTATAAGCCCCTGACACAGAGGTCCACAGATTTAACAGGCGATCTAACTTCCGAGTAACATTTTCAAAATGTGGATGAAAAATGTTAAACTTTTGACGTGATATTGGTGAATCGAAGAGGTACATACGAGAATGGTTTTGAAGTTTAGAAACCAGTTCTGTACTTTTACACCAGTGTATTCAGTAAAGTGTACGGATACTTTTAAGTGTCTAAATTGTAGAGAACATGTTAAGAGCGAGATTTGGCCTGGATTTCCAGAGTGACTGGGAAGGTACACAAATTTCCAACATTATGTCTGTCAAATCCAAGAGATGCAAATCTCATCGCTTTTAGATATAGAAATAAAGTATGCACTGTGTACATTCACCAAACTTTAGGTTGCCAAGGACTTAATAGATACAAAATTGTCTCGGAAGTGAAATACCACAGAAGTTTATTGACTCATCGAATGAAGCTGCTGTTATTTTAAAGGTTTTTTTTTTCACTTTTCAAAGTGTTCCTGTTAGCGCTGTTGTTAACTTGAAACTAAGACCAGATGAAGAACTGTTGCTCATGTTAAATAGGGTCAAATGTCTAAAGGAAGCCAGGAGAATCTTTTAGAAATCTGGTCGTACCATCATTGTTTGAATATTCATCAAATAACCATACTTAACTTTATTATATCAAAGTTAGACTCCAGAATTGTACCCGAAAGACTTTTTCTTGGCGACTGCAAAACAGTTTGTTATATCTGCCTGCTCAAGTATTGACTTATATACCTACCACATGTGACCTGGATTCCTAGCTTTTACCTCATTCCAATATGGCGGCCGATTGTATTTAATTTGGTGAACCGCCTCGAAATGGTTCTTTCAGTTCATTCGGACAAACTTTTCATTGTTTAAATCCCACAGCAGCGATTTAGAACTTGCTTCCTGTACTCTTCAAGGTTTTTTTTCTAATTATGAAATGTTTTTGAAGTAGTCAAGATTTCTCAAACATTCTAATGCTATAACAATAAAAGTGTCTGGGGCAAACAAAATATTGAGAATGGAATTTAATTCATATAATATCGTTTCATTGGATGAAAATAGAAAGAAGAAAAAATCTTAGACTGGTCTCTAAACTTGATAATTGTTATTTTTGAGTGATTCTCATTCGGTGAAGTGTAATTGTCGACCGCGATTAGAAAGCTCCTTTAAAGTGCAGGAAATATGCTAGAAAACTGCAACATTTGGTCACCAAATGGTGGAACTCTAGACTCATTTTACAGCCCACCCTCTGATCGTGTTCCCGACATCGGACAAACGCCTTTGTAACGTGAATCGCAACAGGCGATTAGGAATAATGTAATTTGTAGGGTTGAATAATTTTTGAGGGTTGAAAAATTAAAGGATAGGTGCATGTTGACTTGTTTGGGGTTACTTATAGCATGCAAATATTTTAAGACATTTATGCAAAACTACCTGATAGGTAGTATAAATGGGGTTGATGAATATGTTAATGGAGTTATGTCCGTTCGAATTATTTCCTGACTGACTAATGTGCATTTTTTATAGCAAAAGTCATTTCTTGAACCTGTATAACATGGAAAGTTATAGTTTCAGCAAATTCAGGAAACAGGAAAGTTTCAGCAAATTCTTGTTCGAAAGAACGGGAGAATTGTATCTCTTCTGCATATATGCAGATCTATGTTTGGCAGTTAAATTACAAACATGTGATGATACTCCATAAAAGGTTTTCTCTGACTGTCACTGTAAAGAGAAAGGATCGACTAGATGAGAAGCTATTAGATTACCTGGCAGGAGTTAACGTCGGTAAAATATCTCTGATTCGCTGTCTTGGCTTTTATTTTCGATGTGGTCTAATTTTCCTTTTTCTTTCGTTTAATTTATTTTGTTGTTCACTCTGCAATGTTTTATCCCTCATTTTTGCCCTTTTGACCTTTATTTCCCCTTTCTTTTTGTACAATAATTTACTATAACATTGTTACCCGCAATGGATAGATGGCAGTATTGGAGTTCAACATTCCTCGTATTTTTAGTAAAAGGTATCTCGAAGAAGCGTTAGGTAATTTATTCATGCAAAACAGGCAGATTAATCGATAAATAGAGGTTTCGTTTTGCAGTAAAATAATTTTTTTTTTTTTTATGAGTTTTCATAGTCAGTATTGTCAAGGTTCATTTAGGATACATGTGGAGTTGCATAAATTGAGCATCAATTTAAATACATTAATTCATCCATAAGTAAAAAATTGTTTTTTGTGAGTCAATAGACTACATTTCATTAAGCACTATTACCAGGCACTGGTGTATAGTAGCAATTTCCTACGGCTTTTATTGATAGCAGGAGTAGAATTTCTTTTTAGGGGAAATGATATCTCCCTGAGGATATCTATGAAAATTTCAGCAATGTCTTTCAAACTAATGCGACACATATTTCATGAACCAAATATGTAGGGGTTATTTTGGGGAGTGTTTTTTCTCCATGAGGAAGGAAGTTGTTAAAAGTAGGAACATATATATGAAAAGAAAAGCGAATCGAGGGAGTGCTTTTTCCAAAAATTAAAATGACAAGTTTTGAGAATCCTACAATACTTAACTGTTGAGTGTATCTAGATATCGAGTGGTGGTAGACTTCACCCAAAAAGTTATCTTTTAATTTTGAAAAGGCCAGAATTTAGCTCTACCCTTAATTGATTTAATTAGATGTTTTTGACAGTTGCAGCTGATTTTCAAGGACAGCCCCATATTCCTATACACTTGTTATATCTATGTTGCCACATGCATCCTGCCCGGGGTAAGTCTACTCAGGCACCAAGTTAATCTCTTTCAGCGTGTCTTTCCCATGTTATCCTATAACTAACTAACCAAACTTGATCGTGATCGACCGCCACCCCCCCTCCCCCACCAACAAAAATACGAAGAATAAATAAATAAGGCTCCCTATGTTGTGGCAGAACAACAAATGTAATCATTACATGTCTATTTTAATTATTAAAATACAAACTACATTGATACCTGATAAACTCTATCATAATCATAATTTTCATAATTTTTCAAATATTGTTAGACAGTTTTGCTCTGACAATTTCTAAACTTTAGCGTCACATTGCGAATCTTCGCGTGAACCTGTAAGAAGATACCAGAGCTCTGATAAACTTGAATAACCATTATTTTGATTTTCAAGCAAAGACACTTTTCTGATATCCCCTTTTCATTTTTCATTTTTCATTAATTATAAAAATTAAAATTAAAAAAATTATTGTAAATGAATGCAAATCAAATCTCACCCAATCAAGGTTTTTCTTTGGTTGTTATTGTACATAAGATGGTCGTGTGGATCAAGCTAGTTTCGTTCATGCACTGCGGCTGAAATAGACAGGCTTATTTAAAGGACAGATAAAGATAAATTATAAAATAAATGTACCATGGTTTGTCCATACTTTTATATTTGTTGAAACTTAACATTTTCTCCAAGAGAGATTGTTTCTTTTAATTACCGTCTTGAAAGGAGAAGCAGCCTTGCATGTTACGACCTACAGACACTCACGTCATCCATGAATCTGTAGGTATCATTCCAGATGCAAGTCTTAGTAGCATATTATCAGCTCTGATGCGGTATTGGTCCATTGAGAAGGGTAACAGAGCTGTCCAATAAAAGACGAAAAACGAGAAGTGAATTACCAATCCATCCAAATCTAAGTAATATTTTGTAATCGTGTTCTATGCTTGTTTTATTCAGCACCCAATCTCTTGTGGTAATTTACCTGTAGTACTTGCTGTGTGTAGGTTAAGTGGTTGGCAAATTCAGCACAATACTAGATCAAAGTTGAAGGTTGCCGTAGTACTCAAAAAAATCCGAGTCGAGCTGGTCATCCCTGTGGACGTAATTATGGTTGGTCTTTCGAGTGTGTTGTGGGAGAGTTGCCGAGCATGGAACAAGAGGGGATTGGGAGGGGGGGGGGAGGGCAAGGGGCGCCTGCTGGTGAAATTGTTTCCATAAAGTCTTGTACATTTCTGGTTTATCATCTCCAAGTCATTGTGCAAAACATTAACTGGAGCATGATTACTCAAGTGCAGACGTAAGTTATTTCACGTGGTAGGAGGGTTGGGGACGACGGGGGGGGGGGGGAGTTGTGTTGAAGCTTATAACAGACAAGTGACAAGAGTAGCAATTATTCTACTGTGGATATACACAATAAAACTATTAGTTCAGATCTCTTTAATTTGTCACAATTTCAGACAATTTCTGTAACTTTGAAATCAGTTTAAATACATTGTTCCAACCCATCAAATTTTCATGTAAAAGAGAACTTTTCCTATCTCGGCAAAAGTTTAAGAAAAGAAAAAGAAAGAATTGGCATGGTACTGTAATAAGCTTCAACGAATTGATTTTATTTTAAAATGTTATTTTGCCTTACCTTAGTCGGCCTAACTTCATGTTTCTAATTATCTGTCTTTTTTTTTCTTTTTCTTTGCAACCATTGGTTTGTGACAAGAAATAAGGAGGATAAATGTCCATATTGGTATGTTGACCAAGTTTGAATTTTCATGTCCCAATGTTACAAAATTTGAACAAGTTCCTAACTCTGAGTGGATGATTTTGTCATAATAGTAAATCTTTTCCTTTTTTTAAATTTAATTTTATTAAATGAAAATGTACAGAAGTGATTTAATTGGCAAGAATTTCTTCTAAGCATCAAAGTGTATATACTGTTTGGCCTTGAGAGAGAAATAAAAATAAATAAAAGCAAAATAGAATTAAAAAAAAACTATAAGTTTTTTGAGGCTTATTTGTACGCTCTCGTCCATCATATTTCCGTTGCAAAACATGTGAAGTGTCCTCCAATAAAATTTCTGTGTCGGTCTAATGGTTGGACATGAGTATTGTATAAATTGAGTAAAAAGACTGATAAAATATTTCTTTTGTGTTTTTGCTCTATTTTCTTGTTCTTGTGTCAACTACAAATCCACATACTACATGAGCTGGACAATTCCAGCTCACTACCCCCCCCCACCTCCCCCACCCTCACCTACCTTTTGGTGTCAACAGTCAGGTTATCAGACTAAGATATTAGTTTTTCAGCCCCAAATTTTGACAAGGTTACTTTGACCATCATTATTTTGTTGAAATACAGTTTAAGTCACTGAACACAGACTAGATCAAGGTCTAGATGACAGAATGGATCGTAGTTACTGGTATGGTGAACTAAAAGTCTGGACAGATTCATGTTAATTTATGTTCTTTTTGAAATGACAATTCAGCTACTAGTCTAAGATATTGCAAAAGGCAACGCGACTCTCATTGTTAAAAGACAACAAAACATGTTTTTCAGCTGCATTTTTCACTTTATTTTGGATTACCATTCACATTTTAAGCAAAAGAGTGAATGTTAAGACAAAATGTAGATCGTAACAGTATGTTCCAAGGGAGGAAGGGGAGGGGTGTTGGTGTTGAGGGGGTAAGGAATGGCGAGGGTGGGGGTCATTTTCTTGCAATGTTCTGTCAGCTGTAATTTGGTTACTATATTTATATCTATACCTTCTAACTGCAAAAACATCACTGGGGTTCTAATCTATCTCTGGATGAGAAATATTAATATACCCAGTGGGATGTCTGGATATATTGTTAGTCACTATGGCATTCATAGTTCATACATAATTTATGTACTTCTCACATGACGTACGGCAAGCAAGAGTGCAATGGCCCTTTCCTCTTCACAAAAAGCTCTATCTGAAATTTAATTCTTTGGCTAGAACAGTTTTCAGGAATGCTCGTCAAAATAGAAAATTAACAATGGAAATAGACAGAGCATGTTAACCTTTGAACTGAAAGGTTTTGAACATCTGAAAAGAGTAAAAAATATAGTACGTACCCACCGGTAGACCTAATGATCAACTAGTATTGGGCCCTCATATCACTTCAACCGCCCAGTTTTATTGTGTAATTTATTAAATTCAGTAAAACGCTTTGCAATCCGTTCAACAGTTTTAATTCCTCTTTAAAACTGTTTTAACAACAGTTTACGACTGTTTTAATTCCTTAATAATGCCAGTTTAACGATATTACTTTCGTTTGACTTTTTAAGCTCTTTGCATAATTATTTTAAAAGTAAAGATAACCAGGAATTAGGAAGTTGACTGCTGAGTCAGAATTTATGGTAAACTATATAACAATAAAGAATTTCCTTTCTTTGTTGTGATATTATTATGCCAACTCCCCCATTGGTTTAACACTCGGCTAAAAATATATTATCATTTATTTTCCTAATTCACACACAACTGAGCAGGAATGGTGAAATTGTGCTCCCACTGCCAAATATTTTTGATTGGCTGCTTTCTGTAGCAAAGGATGCAATAATTCTTACGACTGGTCCCACTGCTACCCCCTCTCCCCTCCCTCCCTCCCCAACCCTTGCCCTCCTTTATCAGCCATTTTATTATGTCAACTAAGTTTAGTTCTCATGTATAGTGCTAAATCATGAAGACATATCATGTAACACACATGCAGATCGACTCAAGACTTCTTTTTATAATTGTAAAGAGAGGGAAAAAAAGACAACATTGAACAGACATTTACATAATGAAGCACTTTACCCTTTGTATTTATTGAGCTATCTTCGAAGATTTTTGACGATTCTTGTCAGCTTGAAAATTTGAAAGTTAAAATTTGAAAACAAAAAACATTGACAATGGAGTTGTCAGTGCAATAACAGTTGATGTTAAATAAATAACAGATTTTTTTAAATATAGTTAATTATAAATTAATGGAAAATGTTAGAAAAATGAAAGTGCAATAAGAAAACAGGATCATAGAATATTCAGAGGCCGTTCAGATTCAAAAACACAAAAAACCAGGGCGAAGACCCCACCATGTGGTTTCTTGTCCTATTTATAGCTAAATTGAGACCAGCATTGATGTAAGCACATTTTGGAAGGTAATATATAACCAGAATAGCCAAAAGGCAGACTTTGACCTCTCTTGACCTCAAAATGACTCTTTCATACCACAAAAACAATGAGGTCTTTGCACTTATTGAAGTGTATGCTCCCGAACCATAAACTTTGAGCTTTCGAGTTTATAACCTACAGTAACATAACACACACACACATAACATGGCTTCTACCACTTTCCCATGGTTTTACATTTTCTTGGAAACAATTAACATCCAACAACAGAATGATTTTTTTTCTTTTTTTCAGTTCTGTCTGGTAAAACATCCATGCATGCACTGTACAAATACCCAAAGGGTTATTTCAGGCTATTACTTTCAAATATGGTCACACTAACCAAGAGTCTCCCTTGTTTCTGATCCGTTCATCTTTCACGCACTAAATCTTTGTTGACTTACCCTGTTTTCTTGCGAACAATCACATTGTAAAATGAAGAGATTGATGTTAACGAGCATATACGACTCTTCTTAATACCAATGTGTTTTATGTTCTATAAAATGTCATATGAATACCTTCCACATTGGTTAACATAAGGTTAACACAACAGTAATTGAAATACACTTGAACAGACGAGGTTGCCAAATATGCTGCCACAATCCGTCACGAAGCAGCGTTTATCCCTCGTTGCATTAAACGTTATAACAATCTATTTAACCGTTAGATTTTGGGGGATTTTGCTACTTTACTCATCTCCTTTAACTTCTTTGTCTTTTAAAATGCTCTGATCGTCTGTATATTTTTATTTTTGTGCATTCTTACAGATTTATATTTTCATTGCGACAATGCAATCGTCCTTTTTGGGATATAATAAAGTTGAAATTTTGAACTTGGATGAAAGTATTCAAGTTTAGCTTAAAGCATCCATGGATGGCAACTTGAATTGCAACATCTAATTCCAATTCCATTAATATCTTTTCCTTATTTTGAAATTTGATCTTCTTCCAAAGGGTATCAAAGGCATCTTTATTGCTCGATCACCAAATCCTTTTTCACTTTCCAATAAAACGTTCATAATTTATCATTCCCGTTTCTGTTGCTGATTGCTATGTATAAGACAGCCGTGCTCTGCTTAAATTACCAACAGTAAAACATTCAATGAATATTTATGATGCTTTGTATGTATGAGTACTAAATAGTACAGACTTCTGAAAAGTACAAATAACCCAAGCAGAACCATCTTATCCGACGACGACGCAATTGCCCCAAAAATGTATCACCGTGTGTTTCAAATCTGCAGGTTACTATTATTTGGTAAGCTGTATTATTCAACACGCACTCAAACGATGGGGGTATGTGGTTACAAAAAGCTTTACCACACACGGCTCTGGTTTAGGAATTATTCATCCAGACCGCATGGATTACATGGTGAGCTAGAGATGACCTAGTAAATTACAGCAAGTTCAATCCTGTCAATCGTTATGCACAGCAGTCGGATTAATATATGAAATTTTTTTTTTTTAGTTTTTGAAATTTTGGACGTTTGCTCTTGCATTGAGAAATTATTTATGCCACAGAATAATTTAACCAGATTCTTACCTCACACAAAAAATTTAAACGATTTTCTTTCTGATGTTATCACTAAAATATCTCAGTGCTTTTTTATAACCAGAAAGCCAGTTAGCTTGGTGATTCCTTGCCATACAATTTCCTCAAAATTTAACTGACTAATGTAGAGCAAGTGAGTTAAATTTTGTTTAAGAATTAAGTGTCCAAGAATTAGTAGCAATCTCTTGTGGGCATCAACCATGTCATTCACTGATGAGGATTTTACAGTATAAAATTTTAAACCAAAATGTTTCAATATCCAACAAGAATCGTCTTTCTATGTGAAATATGGACACATTTCATCAATTTTGAGCATGCAATCCCTTTAATAATTGTTGAGCTATTTATATATTTGGAAATATTTTTGAGAAATTGGCCAATTTTTCCAACATTAGAGATATCTTTTGACCCCTTGAGCCAATTTATGTCCATTTAAGATAACCTGTTGATGCCTTGGGACTCAGAAGGCACAACTGATAGGAGGTTTAGGTGCACGTTTAAATCAAGAGTATGAACTCTGAAGCAGATTTCATTACCTGGATGCCAGGTATGTTTCATTGACGGAAGACCTATAGAGCCCCTTCACAGAACTAAACTGAACTGAATTTGACCAAACTATGTTCACCAAAAGAAGACCATAGCATTGGAGAATTCACTGTACTATTTAAATTGTGAAAGTAAACTACAAACTCAATTCATACATAGTCCACAATGAAGCAAACAGCTGGTCAACCTAACATATCCTGCTTTTCGGCTACCATATCTATATAAAATTTGAAACACAACCAAAATGTCACTATCCTGTAAATGTATTGCCATTTCTTGCAGCACTCAGCAGGGATGAGACTGAGCTGAAGAACAAAAATCTGAAATTTATTGATCACCATCCTGGGGGAGGGGTCTAAGGGGAGGGTGTGTTCCCCTCCTTATCTGAATTTTTTTTAAAAGTGATGAGCACATCCGATTTACTGCCGAATCACACAACACACTGGCCACATAATATAGGCTACATAAAGCCTAGTGTTATATCAAGCCTATACAACGTTCTGTTAGTAAAAAGTTAAAAAAAAAGTTTAAAAATTTTTTTTTTTTGAATTACGAGAAAAGCCGCGGAAATGAAAAGAAAAAAAGAGCGGAAATTCGCGGAAGAGTCTCATGCCTGACTCAGTATATCCCACCATCACGTCTAAGCAGTTGTCAAGGGCAACCAACAAGATATACAGGTATTAAACGCAAGAAGACAGCACCACTTTCTTACTTTTGCATGAAGGACGGGAGGGTGAGGGTCACAGGTTTAAACAAAAATCAGGATTTCCACTGACAGAACAGTTTTCAACATTTTCCATAATATCTCTAACTAACTACATAAACGACATCATTTATATCATTTAGCCTTAAAAAACTTGACTATTTTCCCTCTTCTGTGGCAATTCTGTCCTAAACAATACTTAATCGTTACAGTAA
>JAIPMN010001906.1:0-20109 GCA_020650975.1 Apostichopus californicus | reverse complement strand
TCTGTCTGTCTGTCTGTCTGTCTGTCTGTCTGTCTGTCTGTCTGTCTATCTATCTGTCTGTCTATCTGTCTGTCTAACTGTCTGCCTAACTGTCTGTCTATCTGTCTGTCTGTCTATCTGTCTGTCTATCTGTCTATCTGTCTGTCTGTCTCTATATCTGTCTATTTTTGCATTAATTTATCAATATTTAATAATGTAATAAATATTTGATATTCAGATTATGTTGTGTTTTTCAAGAATATTGGTAGGTATTTAGACAATATTGTTGTCTGAAATAAAAGGCAAAGGTCGCCATTCATTCTCCGCTTCAGTTTGAGAAGTGTTTAAAATATCGAAATTTTGGTCGAAAATTAAGAAAATCATAAGGCTATAGCCTTCCAAAATGATCAAAATTCGACCAAAAATTAACTTTCTCACATTTCAGTCTCGATGTCAATAATGGATTCCGAAGGTTCCGAAAGACATGTCTCTCCACTTAAAAGTGTAATTCCACTCGTATTTTTGCATTAATTTATCAATATTAAATTTGATATTCAGATTATGTTGTCTTTTTCAAGAATATTGGTACGTATTTAGACAATATTGTTGTCTGAAATAAAAGGCAAAGGTCGCCATTCATTCTCCTAATCAGTTTGAGAAGTGTTTAAAATATCGAAATTTTGGTCGAAAATTAAGAAAATCATAAGGATATAGCCTTCCAAAATGATCAAAATTCGACCAAAAATTAACTTCCTCAAATTTCAGTCTCGATGTCAATAATGGATTCCGAAGGTTCCGAAAGACATGTCTCTCCACTTAAAAGTGTAATTCCACTCGTATTTTTGCATTAATTTATCAATATTTATATTTGATATTCAGATTATGTTGTCTTTTTCAAGAATATTGGTACGTATTTAGACAATATTGCTGTCTGAAATAAAAGGCAAAGGTCGCCATTCATTCTCCGCATCAGTTTGAGAATTTTTAAAATATCGAAATTTTGGTCGAAAATTAAGAAAATCATTAGGCTATAGCCTTCCAAAATGATCAAAATTCGACCAAAAATTAACTTTCTCACATTTCAGTCTCGATGTCAATAATGGATTCCGAAGGTTCCGAAAGACATGTCTCTCCACTTAAAAGTGTAATTCCACTCGTATTTTTGCATTAATTTATCAATATTTATATTTGATATTCAGATTATGTTGTCTTTTTCAAGAATATTGGTACGTATTTAGACAATATTGTTGTCTGAAATAAAAGGCAAAGGTCGCCATTCATTCTCCGCATCAGTTTGAGAATTTTTAAAATATCGAAATTTTGGTCGAAAATTAAGAAAATCATAAGGATATAGCCTTCCAAAATGATCAAAATTCGACCAAAAATTAACTTTCTCAAATTTCAGTCTCGATGTCAATAATGGATTCCGAAGGTTCCGAAAGACATGTCTCTCCACTTAAAAGTGTAATTCCACTCGTATTTTTGCATTAATTTATCAATATTTATACAATATTGTTGTCTGAAATAAAAGGCAAAGGTCGCCATTCATTCTCCGCATCAGTTTGAGAATTTTTAAAATATCGAAATTTTGGTCGAAAATTAAGAAAATCATAAGGCTATAGCCTTCCAAAATGATCAAAATTTGACCAAAAATTAACTTTCTCACATTTCAGTCTCGATGTTTATAATGGATTTGGAGGTTCCGAAAGACAATTAAGCCAAAGGTTGAGTGATCTGATGGCAATTGATTGCACTGAAGTACAAAAATAGCACAAACATATTTATCAAAGCTTTGGGAACAATCACCGCGCGACAGGAAGGGAGATTACTGTTAAATTCGCAAATACCGGGAAATTCATTGTGGATGATTTGGGGGGGGGGTGGTGGGGGGGGGCTAGTTGACACCACGGTCTACTGTTGTTATGTCTCTTCCATAGTTTGGAGAGCGTGGTCGAATAGTACTATGTAAATATTGCTGAGTGATTACATTAGCATCATATAATATTCGATTAAACACAGTGACAGATAATGTCTGTGTGTTTTCTTGTATGACATTCAGGCTAAATCAAAAATAGGCCATAGTCAGTGACATAAAAAGAAGAGTCCTTGCTGAGGCACATTTTGCAATCGTTGGCATGTTGTTATTCAACGATACGCAAACTGGAATAACTTGCTCAATAAATGGTGAACATACGCGTGACCCTGAAGTACAGCGAAAAACAGTATATGAGGACATAACAACCTCCCCCTACACAAATCAGCGTTTAGGCAGGGTTTTTTTCTCAGAATGTAAGGAATGTTTTGGCTACAAGAGGATACTCTACTCTTTTTAAGAACTATATCCAACAATATACAACAGAAGAAAATAGAGTGATATGACGTCATAGGAACTCAAAGGGCATATGATATTTGTCTGTAGGCGCACCAAGAGGGGTAAAGTTCAAGTGGCAAGTATTCCACCATATATACCTAGACAGTATGTGATCATAAAGTATGGCTTTATGATAGAACGACGTGCACTCTACACAGAAGAAGCAAGTTTTGTTCTTTACAAACGTGGATCCGGTAAAGTTACTTCCATATCATTTACTTATCTTATCATAAATGTGTGTTGTATCCTACTAACAAATCTCAAAAACATGTTTATACATTGATGTGATATTGATGGAGACCCGCAGATTAACAGGGGGAAAAATACTGAGGAAAGATCAGGATCAGGATGACGAAGACGAAAATTTGCCAAAGAGAAACCCAACTCAGTTACAGTGTAACCATATTCTGACCATGAAGTATAGTATAATTCATAGAGCATTACTAATTACGTGCAGCGTATTTCAAAGTAAGCCTGATAGGGTGCTTCACCAAGACTGCATTCTCGTCTATGAATATTCACATAGTGTTTGTGACTCTGAGGAACATTTCATAACACTTATGGGAACACCTATGTAAACTAAAGAATGCATTGAATAGAACAGAGGTAAGAAGAACTATGGGGTTTGGAATCATAGCCCGCATTGACCAAAGTCACAACTGAATTATTCTGGTAAATGCGTTGACCACGTTTAGAGAATGCACAAAATCATATCCCAAATTACATGGTGGCGGAAAAATAGGTAACATATGTTCGATTACAGGCCTTAGGGTAACTTTCTTGTTACGTTCTGTAGTGTTTTATGCTCACTACAATTCATAGGACTCCTTTATACACTCGTGCTCTTATCACAGAAGCCTTAGGCAAGTAGTAAAGAACACTTATATATAAAACAATATATAGGATAGATGTTTTCCTATATACACAATAATATCGACCTGGAAGGCAGTTATAGTACGACGCTAAGCAGTCACATGTGAATGTGGAAGAAGTCGAATGCTTTATTACTTATACACTTCATATATTATACACGTCGGCAGGCTATCCAAATTACAGTGTTAGCTCATTTTGGACTTTTGACAATTTGGAAGACAATTCCGGTTGGAAAACCGTGGATTTCGTGTAGATCATGATTTAAAACCTCACCAAAGTTCTGGCCGGCCATGGCCAGGGTCGAGCACACCACCAGATGACATATTTCAATGCTTCTTAGGCCACCGCTTTATTCTCTCGACGGACCGTAACAGTGTTATAAATTCATTATGTAGTTTTCTCACTAATGCATGAAGAAATATAAGCCCAGGTACGGTGTAATGAAACCCAATAACTATCTTAATGCATATGAACCGTTACCATACTATGTAAATTATATCATAATTTTATGTAAACCATGTACCATGTAAACCATACCATATCAGTGTCATACATGTAGCCAATGTAAGACTCGTTGTAGTACTCAAAACTTCTGCATTGATTCATGAAGCGCTATAGTTTTTACCAAAGACGAGAAGACAAAATACTGCAAGAACAACCTTTAAGTACAGTCCATCTTCCTCCTTGTCATCTTCCTCCTTGTCATCTTCCTCCTTGTCATCTTCCTCCTTGTCAAGCTGAATATGGACAGATGTTTTGCAGTTGTTCCATTTCCGCTCTGACATACCTTCATTCCAAGGACAATTTATTTACATCTCACTGAGTGGTTAATAACGTTGCTTAGGGCTTGCATGGGAGAGTTATACAGAATAAGTAACGAAATTATTAACATTCATTAGCATACGAAACTTCGAATAATTTGAAAACTATACTGTTAAATCGAAAGCAAACAATGCCCCTTTACATGAACCATATTTGAGCCAATGATTGCAATATTGTTAGTATTTCCATATACATAGTCCACATAAGATCAAGCACATACATGTAAACATTTTACACAAGGGATTTGGTTTTCCATATGTCAGGGAGTGATGAAATCTTCGGGTTTCAATATAAAATTATCTGCAATATATGACAAGGACAAGTGAGTATGATGTTGCCGATATCATATTTATCCATCGCCGTTTATTCAAATATTAAATCCTCTTTCTTAATGAAGTTATTTGATTTGTGGGATTTTACAATTATCTTGTGAAGTGTGCAACTTATATTTTAGCTTCAGAATTATGCAAACATCCTAAAACAGTGTTTGATCACGGAAGTTCAAAGTCTGATCTGACAGTTCGATTTTATGTTTTCTCATTTCTTTTTTCGATTAAATTAGCTCACAGACAAAATGAGCTGAATTGTCATCTTCTCGTGGCAAACCATGGTGACACAGAGCGCATGCGTACAAACACGACAACTCGCAACTGCTTCTTATGAGAACTGTGAGAGCGAACAACTCACAGGAGAGCAAGGACATCGTAGAAGCATCATTAGTACGCTTGCCTCCAATAGAAGAATAGATAAGACTGGGAGTAGATACAATGGCGTTTATAAGAGGAACTTTGTCAAGGGCGCGGGAAGTATTTGGGAAATCTGAGGATCGTACTCCATTTGTGGAGTCAGATGAACTAGAGACTGATGAACTGAGCAGAAATAGTGAAGTTAACCAACAAGAGTCTAACCGACAGCCTAAGCCGTGGTTCCAACTAGCTCGATTAAGTGGAACTGTTTGTGGCATCGAATTCTGTTATGCTGCCGAAACGGCTTTTGTCAGTCCTATACTTTTGAGGATCGGGATTCCGCAACGATTTATGACAATGGTATGGTGTCTGAGTCCTTTGATGGGATTTCTATGGATGCCGATTTTAGGATCTGCAAGTGATAGATGTGGTTCTCGTCTAGGAAGACGTCGACCTTTTATCATCCTTCTCTCAGTGGGAATCATAATTGGTTTGATATTAGTGCCAAACGGCTATCGTCTAGGGGGTGCCACGTGTGGACTGGAAGTAGTGAATTCAACCAACAGTACATCTTGCATAGAGAATATAACTCCGGAACCACTTGACATATTGTACGGCTTCTCGGGATTCGAGTCTGGTATGGAATCGTTATATGACAACGAAACTACCACCATTTTACCCATACAGACAAGTGAGATGCCGCTGCCGGCATGCCGATTGATACCCACTGTTGCTGGACATACGTGTGGTATTATTTTTACCGTCATTGGCATCATGCTTCTTGATTTTAACTGTGATGCTTGTCAATCTCCAGCCCGGGCATATTTAATTGACGTTACACAACCAGAAGATCATGTCAGGGGGTTGTCCATGTTCAGTTTTATGGCCGGTCTTGGTGGTTCAATTGGCTATATGATCGGAGGCATTCCATGGCATGAGTCAACCGGAAGTGACATAGTAGGAGCACAAATTCGATTTGTATTTGGCTTAGTTTTGATCATCTTTGTAATTGCTCTAGTTTTAACTGTTACGGCCGAAAAAGAAAAAACCCTTCAAGAGATCTTCCCAGAGGAGAGGAAGAAAAAGAAAAAAAATGTTGAAAATGATGAGGAAATGGAACTGGGTATTTTGCAGCCAAAGAAAAGTTACGGAACTGGAGAAGAAAAGAGTAAAGATAAGCAAGATGATGAAGAGGCAAGTGTGGACAACATAAGTGAAAACGAACCTCCACAAGAGATACGCGAGAATGGCTTTGGTGAAGAGAAGATGTTGGTTCAAGGCACCATGGGTAATGAGATGACGGACACTGAGAGAGAAGAAGAATCAACTGATGCCGAGAATGTCAGTATGACGACGTACCTGCTGTCAATCATTCGAATGCCATGGTCCGTTAGAATTCTTTGTTGTACACATCTTCTCGGCTGGATGTCCCTTTTGTGTTACTCTCTATATTTCACCGACTTCGTTGGTCAAGCTGTGTACGGAGGTAATCCATATGCAGAACCTGGCACTCCTGAGAGATATGCATACGCTAAAGGAGTACGCATGGGATCTTACGCAATGGGTCTCTACTCCTTCACATGTGCTGTTTGTTCATTTACTTTAGAACGGATGATGGCAAAAGTTGGTAAGTCGAATAATGTCTTGTTTCTTTTACTTGCCAATATCCCATCTTAAAATGCTAAGCTGTAGATAAAAGTAACTTAGGTAACGAAACATCACAAATTCACACATGTTCCTAAGCATCCCCTCAGCAAAGTTAACTTCTTGAACTGTTTGATAGTATGCCCATAATTTAGTTTCACGATTTCTGTTTGGAATTATCTGCGTTAACTATGATTGTCCTCTTTCCTGAAAACATTCCAATGAGAGACAGTTTTTCCCCGTGAACTGAATTTGTTTAGAGTAACTATTACTGCAGATCGAATATTTAAGCATCAAAGAGATATGCAGGGGTTCTTTATAACGTCAAGTTACTATAACAATAAACTCATATTTAATTGTCAGAACTCACTAGCCTTGTCATTAAGTACCCCTCACCCCCCCCCCCCTCCACCCCTCGCACCCTCCTATGAAAATCAAGCCACGTGATTGCTTTGCATTGTTCGTTGAGACTGAGTTGATCGATACATTATCTATTTATTTGTGTATCAGTTTTAAGGATATTATTATAGATCGCAAATTAATTCCCGTAGTTTGCTAAGAATTGTTCTTTCTTTAGAATTGCTGGATCGCCACACGCCTTACGTTTCGAAACAAGCGTTATGTAGGTTTTGTCAAGCAATTGAAGGATGGCAAATTTCGATTTTTACAGAGCAATGACGCAAGCTTGAATAATTTTCACCTGCTCTTTACCGACTTCACTGGTTGCAGTCCTACCACTTCAGGCTACTGGCGACAATTACAATTTTAAAGTGACTGCGTGGATTGCAAGTCGAAATCATTGCAAGTGTAGCTAGTAGTTTCATAGCTAAACCAAAGACCGATAATAAGCAGTCTATACATTTAGGCTAAACCATTAAAATATGCAATATTAATACGTTAAACAGGTCTTGAATTTAAATGCTATAAACAGCGAACAAGTTCAAAGTTCGAACCTCCGAAAGAAATTATTAAAGATTCGTTATGAAGTTATATTTAACTCTTTTTTAAAGGAACTTTAATGTTGTCGTTTCAAGCTTAGTAAAGAGCTTTTTATGTGACCGTAAAAGAACTGATGTTTTATCCTGATATCAGTAGGTGTATCAAGGTTACCAGTGATTCGCTCACGGCCAATGCAACTCAAGTAGTTGTAAATAAGAACCTAATTTCGATTAATCTCGACGATTCTCTTGAACGTATGTCGCAAGAAAATCCAATCAGATACGAGGGAGAATGCACAAATGAATCGCAGCGCACATATTTGATAAACGTGGTTAGCCAAGGCCGTTTTAGGATAGCTTGAGATTTTCTCTTCGCTGAAGGATATAAAGCCTATATTTTTAGTTTTTGTATAATGATCCATGCTTCATACATTCTAGCAATATGCAATATACTCGTTCAGACAAGGTGAATGAAACGCGCGTACTGCATACAACACTGCATGCCATAATATGCTTATACTGCATATAATACTGCATGCTATAATACAAACACTGCATATAATACTGCATGCTATAATACAAACACTGCATATAATACTGCATGCTATAATATGCTTATACTGCATATAATACTGCATGCTATAATATGCTTATACTGCATACAATACTGCATGCTATAATACAAACACTGCATATAATACTGCATGCTATCATACAAACACTGCATATAATACTGCATGCTATAATACAAACATTGCATATAATACTGCATGCTATAATGCATATACTGCATGTAATACTGCATGCTATAATGCATATACTGCATGTAATACTGCATGCTATCATACAAACACTGCATATAATACTGCATGCTATAATACAAACACTGCATATAATACTGCATGCTATAATACAAACATTGCATATAATACTGCATGCTATAATGCATATACTGCATGTAATACTGCATGCTATAATGGATATAGTGCATGTAATACTGTATAATATAATGCAATGCATATACTACATGTAATACTGCATGCTATGATGGATATAGTGTATATAATATACTGCACGCAATAATACATATATTGCATGTAATACTGCATGCTATAATAGATATACTTCATGTAATACTGCATGCTATAATAGATATACTGCATATAATATTGCATGCTGTAATGCACGTACTGCGTATAATCTGCATGCTATAATACATATACTGCATGTAATACAGCATGCTATAATGCATATACTACATGTTATACTGCATGCTATTTTGGATATAGTGCATATAATGTACTGCATGCTATAATGTATTAACATGGTTCGGGTTCTCAGTTGCACATAATTATCATTATCGTTATCGTTAAGTTCTTAAAAAGTTGAACCTTTCAATACATATTATGAATTTGAATTTAAAGAAAAACTCATTGATTAATGGATTTCGTTCATTCCTTTTGCAATCATAAATATAGTTTTTTATATGAAGTATCAGAAAGTTGTAGGGATGTCCCCTCCCGTTGTTATAACCAAAAAAGATATCCTGCTTTGAAAAAAAGAACTGCTTCTTAAGAAACATATTTTCAACATTTAAAGTAAAAGAGGCAGTTATGGGACATTTCCAAAATAAGTGCTCAATATTCTCAGTTTCAATTTAACAAAAGGTACAAAGATCTGAATCACTTTTACCCATCAATGAAAGAAGCCTATTCGTGGCAACAATTCTATGCATAAATTTGAACTGGAAAAATTGGATTTTAGCTTCAGAAACAGTGTAATACGGCATATGAAAGAAGCGATGCCAGTCTTTGTAGGTTAAGTTGGTGAAGGTCGCATTCCACTTTTCAATGGCGGTTGGTATGTCTGATAGACGACGCAAATGGCGCTTATAAACAAGTTGGGAGACTGATGAGGCTTTAGAACTTCATTGAATAGAATTATGTTATCATTATCAATATTATTTCTAACGCAAGCAGCCCCTCTCCAACTTTTCGGGATACTATCAATTAAACCCCAATATAGGGTGAAAGGAAAACGCATAATATGGAATTTGCGCTTGAAACAATCAAACGGGAGAGGTCTCCCGTCATTATCAAACAAATCCCCAACATAATATACATTTTTCAAGAGTAAATTCTTTACAAAATAATATCATTGTTAATACGTATGTGGGAATTGTTCCAGATAATTTGATTTCCAAAGTTACTATTCGGGTTCATAAAAGAAATTTCACACCACGCACTAACGATTTGGTAAATGAAAGGATTTGAAATATTAATGATGTCAATCTTTGAGCACTTAGAGTAAAAAATAAGTTCTTTTCCGTAAGATCTAAAGTAAATGTCGAAAAAAACTTTCCACAACCCATATAGGTCGCTGTTGTACCGCTTAATCCAGGTGCATTTAAGACTGTTTGTAAAACTAGAAATATGAGTTACCTTTAGCCCTCCCTCACCAACAGAATGAATCATGACTGAGCGTTTCACTTTATCAGGATTTCCCGCCCATATAAAATCAAAAATGATACTTTCTATCTCCTTAGTAAATCGTTTTCGTTATCGTTATTATCATCATCATCATCATCATCATCATCATCATCATCATCATCATCATCATCATCATCATCATCATCATCATCATCATCATCATCATCATCATCATTATCATTATCATTATCAATATCATTATCATGATCATTATCATCATCATCATGATCATTATCATCATCATCATCATCATCATCATCATCATCATCATCATCATCATCATCATCATCATCATCATTATCATCATCATTATCATTATCATCATGATCATCATTATCATCAATATCATTATCATTATCAAATTATCATTATCATCATTATCACCATTATCATCAATATCATTATCGTTATTATTATCATTATTATGATCATTATCATTATAATTATCGTTATCGTTATTGTTATCGTTATTATTAATGTTGTTATTATTATTATTATTATTGTTATTATTATTATTATCATTATTATTATTATTATGATTATTATTATCATTATCGTTATCATTATTATGCTACAGAGGTATTTGGTATACCTACACTACTATAACTTTTAAGTATTAGAGTACAAATAAGTATAATTTGAATGATTATAGTACAATAGTAGGTATACACACCATACCTGTAGCACTGATAGGTATACTTTCAATACCTGTTGAACATGGCACATATACTAACAGATAATTGCTAACTTGATAAGTTCAGACTGAAGATAATACTGAATTTATTCCTAAAATATCTGTCTACTCCTTTCATACCCAAATGTTTAATTATCATCTTTTCTCTTGTTAGGAGCCAAGACCATCTACATCTGTAACCATTTGATATATTCCTTTTGTATGGCCTGTTTGGCGCTCATTAGAACTAAGTGGGCTATCTTCGTATTTTCCGCCAGCGCTGGTATTCAGTACTCAACGTTGTTCACTCTTCCATTCATCTTGCTGGCTAGATATCACACCACTGACACAGTAAGATATTTCGTTATGACTATAACTATTACTATTCTTTAGTTTGTGGTAACCTGCTCTATATGTCAACATTCTCGACCACGACATGACAGTGATGATCAATTCCAACCACATCCGTATTCTAGCGAAACAAATATGTATTAATATGCTGTGTTATAAGGTAAAGTACCAAGCCAACAATAGATCCTTATAAAGCAACTTTGAATCGACCCACCTACATATCTACCGCTTGTAATAATGTACTCGGTGGATCAGTTATGACATTGAGACACACGCACAAACAACCTATTATTATTATTCATTCATTTTGATTTACAATAAGTCAAACGATCTAGCGTTATGATGAAAAGTCCTTTTTCTTTATTCTTTCAGTTTGCTAAACCAAAGGAAGGCTACCAAGACTTTACCGAAGGAGATTCATCCACGGAACATAACAGACCAAAACACGGCAACCAGATTAGGGGTTTAGGTACCGATGTTGCCGTGGTCCAGAGCATGGTTTTTGTCGCCCAATTTCTCTTGTCTTTATGTATGGGAACTATAGTGCAGGCAGTTGGCAGCACTGTTGCAGTGGTGGTCTTAGCCTGCATCCTTAGCTTTTTCGGTTCCCTCATGGCCACGCAGGTACTTTATGCTGGTCTTTAATGTCAAATTGTCAATAAAGAAATTAGTCAAGTAAATGATAAATGTTATTCCCTCATTATAAATTTAACCTAGATACAACATTTAGATACCTGGCAGCTCCGTATGTGAAAAAACGATTGGATATAGTCAACTTGATTGAGACTCTTTCCAGGTTAAATTGGAATTGTATGGAGAGCTATATCTTCTGCATAGTAACATCATTGTTTAGCAATTGGCAATACTAAATTCGTTAAAGTGACGTAAAAATTACAATCCTGCACTTACTTATATGCAGGCAGAAGTTTTGTTTTTCAAGATGTTGAACTGCTTACTGAATTCTCAGCAAAACTTGTGTTGAAGAACTGTGTCACTTATAAGTTTTCAACACTTTACAAACAAGTGAGGATTTGATTGAGACTGTTAGTCCTTTGCAATGCAACAATTATATGAAAAATCTACTTGTCTCTTCGCATATATATGACTTATTGATCACTTTTACATTTAATCGATTTAGCATTTTTGGCAACATGAAGAAATAGACACAGAATGAGTAAATATTGTGGCAACATGATGAAATAGACACCGGGTGAGTAAGTCCTTGGGCAACATGATGAAATTGAAAAGGATAAACAAGTTTTTTTTTAACGCATTTTTTGCAACTTGCGGAAATAATGAATTAAATATAATAATAATAATAATAAGTAAGTTCTTAATATAGCGCCAAATACCAAAAGGCCTCTAGGCGCTTTACAAATCCTAAAACAAATGAAATAAATAAAAATACAGAGAAATCAAAGGAATAAAAAGTCTAGAAAACACATAAACGAAAATTAAACAGTATGTAAAATACGAACACAAAAATCTAAAAACACGAGAAGACTATAAAACAGACCAAACCTATAAAAAACAAAACAAAGGATAAGCACATTAAATAGAGTTGTACAAAAGTTTGGAGTTGGTTTGGAGTGGTGTGGGCGGAGTGTCAGACCGGGGAACATGTGGGGTTTGGTTTGGAGTGGTGTGGGCGGAGTGTCAGACCAGGGAACGTGTTTGTTGGTTTGGAATGGTGTGGGCGGAGTGTCAGACCAGGGAACGTGTGGTTATTGGTTTGGAGTGGTGTGGACGGTGTGTCAGACCAGGGAACGTGTTTGTCGTTTTGGAATGGTGTGGGCGGAGTGTCAGACCAGGGAACGTGTGGTTATTGGTTTGGAATGGTGGGGGCGGAGTGTCAGGCCAAGGAGCATGTGTTCATTGGTTTGGAGTGGTAGGGGTGGAGTGTCAGACCAGGGAACTTGTGGTTATTGGTTTGGAGTGGTGGGGGCTGAGTGTCAGGCCAAGGAACGTGTGTTCATTGGTTTGGAGTGGTTGGGGTGGAGTTTCAGACCAGGGAATGTGTGTTTATTGGTTTGGAGTGGTGGGGGGGGGGATGGCGGATTGTCAGACCAGGGAACGTGTTTGTTGGTTTTGAATGGTGTGAGCGGAGTGTCAGACCAGGGAACGTGTGGTTATTGGTTTGGAGTGGTGTGGGCGGAGTGTCTGGCCAAGGAACATGTGTTCATTGGTTTGGAGTGGTAGGGGTGGAGTGTCAGACCAGGGAACGTGTGGTTATTGGTTTGGAGTGGTGGGGGCTGAGTGTCAGGCCAAGGAACATGTGTTCATTGGTTTGGAGAGGTAGGGGTGGAGTTTCAGACCAGGGAACGTGTGGTTATTGGTTTGGAGTGGTGGGGGCTGAGTGTCAGGCCAAGGAACGTGTGTTCATTGGTTTGGAGTGGTTGGGGTGGAGTTTCAGACCAGGGAATGTGTGTTTATTGGTTTGGAGTGGTGGGGGGGGGGTGGCGGAGTGTCAGACCGGGGAACATGTTTATTGGTTTACATTTCTTGGTGTATATTTTGTTGATATGCATGTTCTTTAACTAAGCATCTTAAACTCTTATTCATTAGATTACGTTCGAGTTCTTTAACAATGAACAATGAAGGTTTTAATCAGATCATAACTTAACATGATTCATAATTGATCTTTTTCTGTTTCCTAATTTTCGAAGAGTTGTTATGGTTTGATTAAGCCTTTGGATTTAGCTCAAGTAGGTAAATGGTGTTCACATGCTTCTTCAAACGTATCTTGTAAATGTAACGTGACAGGGTCTTTCAGTACAGTTTGCGCCTCAGTGTTTCCTTGAATGTAAACTACAATGTACATAGACTGATGTTATACCGGCAAATGTTAAGGCTACAAGAATATTCATGACCGTCCCTTCTTACAAATAGGAAACGGTAAATTATTCAATGCATCTCTTACATAGTCTCTCAATTTACTGGATACTTTTTATTCAGATACTCGGTCACGTGATGGTTCTAGCTTGTTCTGTAAGAACAAAGGTTCTGCGTTACTATAGAGAGTTTGCTGAATAATCTCTCCAAACTGATATCCTTGGCTACTCCAACCTTATACACTATGTTTGTTGTGACCATTGGATCAATCTAAATGTTAGTTAATGTGTATGGTTGCTGTGGTTGTACTTTGTAACCAGCTCCTACAGCAAGCACCACATACAGTTGATAACAGTGAGTTAATGTCAGTGAGATAATGTCATGTCATCAATAAATGATACACATCAGCAATAATTAGACCATGATTGTTCAAAGTAAGTCTTTTTCAATGACTCGAGATTTCAGTTTTAAATGACAAGGTAATGATGTAGTGTTCAAACTATTCCTGTTTGTGACAAACAGGTGAAGGTGTCCCTGCGTTTCAAGGCTCATGCCTGGTGTATTAAGACGCATAGCCATTACAACATTGTGTAAGTTATTAAAAAACCAAACAACTCGATGATCCCTTCTCAAGCCCAGTTTCCTTACATCGAGATGAATATAACCATATGATCATGACGGATTTCACGTCGAGTGAGTAGGATATCACGAACCCATTGTAAAGGGAATCCATGATCAAGTTCAAGTTTGGTGAGCGATCTATTGTGTACTGCTTACACGTTATGTTAATCACGGCCACAGACAATACAAATATTGTCTCAGTAAAACTATGTTCACACCTCTGGTATAAATATATAGGCATTGGTAACTTAACATCGTAATGGAAAGCAAGAATTGGCGTCCAGTTTGCAAATTTCGAAAGAGCGCTCTCCTTTAAAGAGATATTCCGGTGACGAAATTATATGGACTTGGTAAGTAATGTGATCTGTTATAGCGCCGTCCAAGCACTATAATAACATGACTCATCTACATAATAAATCAATCCTTGACCACAGGTGCTCGCAACCATTGGCAAATTATATCTCTTTAGGTATGAGGCATATGAATTTACCAGATCATTGGGAGCACCTTTTGCCTAGTCTAAAGTTCGGATAGACTTCTAGCAATCATCTTTAGAAGCAATCATCTTTAGACGTAAAAATTAATGGAGCATATAATTGAAAGCCACAAAGATATAGTTTATCTAAAACAACACTCACCAGAGTATGTGTACACGTAAACGATTTCAACCTTCCTTTGCTGCACGTCTGGGCATACCTTTGAACTTTGACCAACAGCATCAAGGGAACTGGGCAATTTTTAGGAGGGGAAGGGGAAGGGGGCGCTGAGGAAGTCAGTTGCTACTTCTATTTTTAAGGTGTTTGGGGGAGATGGCGCAGTTTCCTAACGTATTGGTTGTTCGTTTGCGTCTTTGTGTTGAAATCAACCAAAAGTAGCCAAGATAAAGCAACTAATAACTTTAAAAAAGCCAAAATGAAAACATTATATTTGAAAATGCATTTTTGTTTGCCTTTCTGGGGCATGGAAGGGCTTGCAAGGATAGGTTTGAATGCAATATACTATCGCATTAATTGTTGTCAAGTAGAGACACGTGACAGTTATCTCAGAGCATAACTTCTATCGACATTATACGCCTATGACCTCATTAACATAAATGTTTAATTATTTGTGTTTCGTGTTCGTAGATGACTGGTAATCTCTATATCTCTCTTCGTATAATCTTCTCTTTATTTGTGTATAAAATGAAGCAAGCTCCTGACATCATATTTTTAAGTAGAAGGTACCGCGTAGTGATTTTGCCGCGTAGGTAAATGATTTATTTATTTACTTATATTGTTTTTAAGCAGTTTTCTTTTTGGATTACCTACCTAGGTAACGATTGTTCTTATACAATCATCACTTATGGTAAATTTTCCGAAACCCATCTCGTAAAAATCACCATTTAAAAGGTCTTCTGCTGCAACGAATTCCATTGTACATTAGGCAATAAACATAAGACATTATAAAGACCATCATTGGGGCGCAGAAATAATTGCTTGAATCTTAATAGCGGTAGTTCCGAGCGGTGGTAAAAACAAAAACAAATAAATAAAGTAATTCATGCAAAATGCAATGAGACTATGCACTGATAATAAAGCCGAGATGAACCCTACATATTAATTTACGGTAGTCTTATTACGCTACTAGATTAAAGGGGTAGTCGATACGATGTACTGTCATTATTATTTTAAATTATTTCTTCGTGCTTTTGTTATTAATAAGTATATGTATATCAACACTCAAGAAAAATGAAAGCTTATGTTTGAAATTGTCATAATTTGGAACGCTTTTGTTAATTCTACACAGGTAAATATAATACTTGGCGTACAAATTGTGAGGCTATATCACATCATTTTGTTCTCATTATCATAACCAAAACACATATGTTCGTACTCGACCGCAACTTTTGAATTAAAATATATATTTTATTCCAAATATCTCCAACTGCGCTGAAACGCCAGAAAAGGTGGTCTAAGGTTTCACTAAACTCGCCACAAAAAGTGCAACTTGAGTTATTAATAATGTTAATTTTACTAAGGAAATTATTTGTAGCAATGATACGATGGATAAACTTGTACTGAAAGTTTCTTAGTTTAGTATCTTTAATCTTGCTACAAGACACAAAAGTCCTACACCAGTTTATAAAGGTGCCTTTAAAATCATTGTAACAACGTGGTTGCTCAAAACAACGGCTGTTAAATTGACTATAAGCATGTTGGCAAATCTAAGTAGTACAACCAGGGAGTTGTTATGCATACTCCCTGGTACAACACAATTGCGCTAGCATAACCTGCTGACTAGATGGTTGCCTAGGCAACTGTAATGAACACCTAGATGGTATCCATGTACGTGGGATAGAATGTATAATCCCATTCCTTGTAAAAGTAAAGCTTGGACAATTAAATTTAGCAATAAAAGCAATATACGACAGAGGCCTGCCATACGACAATAACTGCTACAATTTATATTATAGACAGACAGAGTTGCGGCAATATTTGATGTAAACGGCGCTCGTTACACACAGTTAGATAAAAGCACTCAATAAAAGAATCATATGGCAATTGCGAGATTTTTAATATGAAATACTAACGTCATACTAACGCGACCGAAGTAACTAAAAGGACTTTAAAATGCGTTCTCTCTATAAGAACGTTTGGTCAAATGATTATCTCTCACTGGTGAATATTTCTCTTAATCTCTTGGCTTCAGCTGGTGGGTCGACGTTTCTGGACAACGCTCGTGACGTCATCAGCATTCTTCTTCAAATATTCCTTGAACAAAAGCAACAAAGTATAAAAAAGAGGAAAATGGTAAAAGAAGAAAGAATTAAAGCCGCTTAATAAGCTATGAAAATAATTATAATAATTATTAATAATTATGAACAAGCTTAACGGCAGCGACCATGACCTTCCTTGTTTGAGGTCATCCATAGCGGGGACTGGTTCACTGGTTAAGTGGAATGCTATTGTACAGGAACTCCTATTTCATTGCACGCAGGTTACCATCACGAGTAATAGAAAAACACTGAAGCACTTCACCTGGCATGATGCTGGAAACTTTTTGTAGTGTGAAAAAGCATAGCTTCATATAGAAACAAGAAGCGTCCTTGAACTAAGTATGCGTATGTACATTTGATATGATCGGCTGGTATTTAACTTATAGAATTGGAGTAACTTATAGAATTGGAGTAACCACGCACGAGCTTAAGTGTGTCATCCCGACAACCTTGGAACTACAATCACAGTTGTAAATGACACGACAAGAGGAAACTTTTCGTGTTCACTAACAAGGATTATACGGTCATCATACACATATGTTAGGTAGTTGGTACCTGCAAGACTAGTGTAATATATTCCTACATCGTCATTGATATCTCAAGAAAGTTCTGTATTTACTAATATCAGAGGATTTTAAGGAGAAAACTCACGTAATATTGTCAGATTCATTTGAGTGCCCGGATGAAAGCAATGTTCAGCGTCTGATATATCTAACCATAACGGTAACCATATAATGATATAGCGATACTATTATGTGAAGTGTCACTAACTTAAAATGGAGCACCTTCAGGGAATCGCCAACGATACTCTTTACGTACAATTTGATGTCCCTGTCACGTTGCAAGTTGTCCATTTAATTCTAGGACTGGCCATAGTGATTGTGAACGTATTTGTTATGGTTGCCTACGGTCAAGACAGAGACATACGCAGTGTCCCTGCAAATGTCTTTATTTTACATCTCTCTATTTCAGACTTTTTGACAGGTCTTGACCTCATCGTTCGGTTTGCATGGATCGTTCAGGATCCTCTGGTATCTATACATATGTCCACACCGTGTCTTGTAATAGGTGCAGCTCACTTAGCTTCCCTGATAATGTCTGTTTTGTTCGTCATTCTCATCAGCTGGGATCGTTATTTAATGGTTTCAAATCCATTTAAGTATCGCCAATACACAGTTTCTCGGGCTATGCGTATCGCCATCTGTAGCTGGAGTTTCATGCTACTGTATATGCTTTTAGTCGTATTTGGGTTTCCAGGCATTCATCAGCTTATTTTCCACGCTCCTTTAGAGTCAACTCTTTGCATAGAGACTCAAATTCCACGAGAGGCTGTGTTTCTGTCCCTCTGGTTGGATTTTGTAGTACCATTTTTCCTTCTCTTGTTCTTTAATGGAGGTGTGAATTATAAACTTCGAAAAGCAACTTTAGAGAAATATAAAAAACAAAGACTGGAACTAGATGGTGTTGACAACCCAAGCGTATCTACGAGAGACCAGGACTCCTGCACTGATGGTGTCGAACAGACCGGATATCCGGAAAACATTCGAGAAACACAAATGTCTGTTATTGATAAAGGCAAAATTTCGAATAATTCTAACCAGAATCCACAGGAAGAGAGAATTAAACGGTCGGCTAAAAGAGAACTGCGAAAAGTTTTAAGAACAGCAGGGATACTCCGTACTTTTATTGTTGTCTTTTGTCTTAATTGGTTACCATTTTATATTGTCTTAATTGTTAATATATCCAAGCCAGTCCCTGCCAACTTAATCACCGTTGCTTCTCTCAATGTATCACTCAACTCGTTTGTTAATCCTTTCCTCTATGCTTTCATGAGTAGGAAAATTCGACGACGGCTTCATTTATTAATTAAGTGCAGGACAAGATAAAGATGAAGTTGTGGGTGCTAATGATGTGACAGACTTTTGCACCAGAAGAATCAGAAGAATTGTTATTTTATGGGATCATATAGACTACATTTTAATTCGGATACCATTATATAATATACTGATCTGATATACACGTACCTGTTTAGAAAGTTGTAAGTACATTGCTGATGTCAGATTTTCGTACTGTTTTCTGTTCTTTTACCTGAACAATAATATACAATGACAATAATAGACTTAATATAATAAATGACGATAATATACTTAATGTAATACAATATAATAATATATTGAATTTAATACAAGATAAAAATATACTTAATATAACACAAGACAATAATGTATACTTAATATTATACAATATAATAATACATTGAATTTAGTACAAGATAATGATATACTTAATGTATTACAAGATAATAATATACTTAATAGTATACAATATAATAATACATTGAATTTAATACAAGGTAATAATATACTTCCAAGTGTTCAGAGAACTGCAAGGCAGGCGTACAATTGTTGCACCCATTCCTGCTCCCAAGATCGCCTTTAACGTCCGTCTCCGACTGACGGCAGTGTACCTCAGCATCTGACTATTTTCTAAAATACTGAGGAAGGCGAAGGCACCCCATCATTTGCCACCCCCCCCCCCCCTCTGGAACCCCATCACTGCAGTGCAGGAATGAAGTCGTTTCGAAAGCTAATTTTCTAATTCGCAAACCAGGACTACCAAGTCCAGGAAAGACTCCGCTCAACAGCACTATTTATGCCAAGGGGAGATCTAGCTCCTGGTGAAGACTTGAGCCGGGAACCAAAAGTTTGTGGGCGGAAACTGCACCGCGACTTCACCTCATGGTAGAATTACATAAACCAGTGGGTGGTGTACTATATAACGATACATACAGCTTATGTAAAACTACATATAACTGTGGTCACTATAACCAGTGGCGGAGATTTCTTGTCAGAAGTGGGGGGGTTGCAGGCCATTGATGAAATAAAAAGTCATAACTGCTGGCTCACTATCTAAGTGGAGCGCCACCATAAGTTGGTGCGAAGTGCACAAGAATTTTTTGGCAAATATGCCTCCCAGATTGCAGTAAATGGCACTGCCCAGGCCTTGAAAAGCTGCATTTAACCAGGGGCGTATGCAGGATTTTCTAACCCGGGGGGCGCGTATTACTATCTAAGC
>JAIPMN010001905.1:0-25926 GCA_020650975.1 Apostichopus californicus | reverse complement strand
CACCGCTGGACAAACTCACACACAAAACCCTGTTCCTAGTCGCGGCCGCCTCGGCTAGACGCAGAAGCTGCCTCCACGCCCTCACCCTCCAACGGGGGTTCACGAGGTTTGAGCCAGGAGGAGTCAGGTTACTGCCTGACCCACACTTCCTTCCAAAGAATCAGACAGTAACCTTCACTCCAAACGAGATCTTCCTCCCGAGTTTGTCACGGGCTTCGTCGACCGCGGAAGACAGGCGCTGGTGTCCTGTCCGAGCCCTTAAGTGGTACGTAGAAAGAACCAAACAGCTACGTACCTCGGACAGGCTCTTCATCTTGCCAAGGTCGCCTTACACCCCGGCCTCAAAAGACACCATTTCGCGGTGGATGGCCGACCTCATCCGGGCACACACGCAGCCTGGGGAACCCGTCCGGGCGCACGACGTCCGAGGCCACGCCGCATCCAGGGCGTGGTTCCGGGGGATCCCCCTGGAAGATATTATGAAAGCAGCGGCTGGAAGACCCCTTCCTCCTTTGTCGCCTGCTATCTCACAAACACTCCTGCCACAGAGGGGGATTTTGCCCGAGCGGCCCTGGGACCGCCACCCGCGAGATCCTCAGCCCACCACCAGGGCTCCTGTGTCACCAATGCATAGGTTATATGAGGTGAGGGAGTACGTGCTGTGAATTCCCCAAACCTTACCCGGTTTGTGAATTAACGAGCTACGTACTCACCTCATATAACATCCCAACCCGCCTCCCCACGGTAGGGGACCTCGCGGACGGAGTCATACAACCACACCGGATACCTTCCTCGGATACCAGGGGAGCTGGCCTCACGAACATGACCACGTGGAGGGCCATTCTTCTCCCAGCTATGACCGAGGGATGTCGTGGGGGTCCCACCGACGACCCACCGACGACCCACCGACGACCCACTCATGACCCACCTGTCTCCCGCCACAACCCACCGGGCCCCTTCAGGTGAGAGTTTGTTTTCCTTTTGAGATGTATCCTTGGGGTTTTACGCCCTTTGGTCGGTCCTCTCCCCCTTCTCCGTCCGGTGCCGCACTAGTGCGGCCTGGAAATTACGGAAGGGAGATGGCCATACATACATACAGACAATTGCCAGATGCTAGAGCGAGGTTAATACGGTAATGCATAGGTTATATGAGGTGAGTACGTAGCTCGTTAATTCACAAACCGGGTAAGGTTTGGGGAGTATTCGTCAGCGGGTATACTGGTATCTGTGTTTGGTTATACCGTCGCACCGTTACTATTAGTATATGATGATTCCTTTTATAATAAACACACACAATTACTTGTACACAGAATGCAGTACAGTCTTATTCTCTGATCCCAAACATTATACATCCTTCTTTCACTTTAGATTAGTATGAAAGTCAATCTGATAGACAGATATACTTAGACAAGGATAAAAACATCAAAACAGATCACTATAGGGATCATTAAATTGACTTAAGAATAACATTGCACATTATATAAACTGTGATACTACTTGCCCCTTTTACAGCTTTATTTACTCTGTAGCCCAACAAAAGCAAAGCACAAAGTATTTATTTGTAGAATAAAAAAACTCACACTCTCAATATCACTATCTGTTTGGATACAGACACGCCCACACAATTAAATACACAAAATAGCTTCCTGCTTCTGAACATTTCTGAGCATTTAAAATTTGTGTTTTTTTTTTATGATTGCTCTAAACTTTATGGGGTACCAATGCATGGCCCAACCCCCCCTACTCTCCCCACTCCTGTCTTGTAGAGGGCACTATGTTACTATATATTTTACTGTAGAAAGTTTCTAGGTAGCACAAACCTGATAGAGAGCTTCATGCAGTGAGAAAATGAAAGTTAATTTGAATGTCTTGTTAGTGGCTTAGCCAACATTATAGGCTTAACGGATTAAGGTGTCGGGAGGGGGCAGGGGCAGAAATGGGATGGGAGAGAGTGAGTATCGAGGTTAACGATGAAAATGATAGCTGAAAGAGTATGCTATCAGGGACAGGCAAGAGGAATGGGAAGGGATCGGGGATCGCTTGAGGGATCATGTTACTCCCGTGCATGTTCACGTATCGTACACAGTGTGAAGAAAACGAATGAATTTTTGTCCTGTATATAACTCATGTGAGTTGTTTTGATCAAATGGAAGATTGAAATAAGCATAATCACAAATGTGAACACATATCCAGTAAGACATTGATAACACCCTGAGTGCCAATACTTGTATTATCAAACTTAACCAACAACTTTGAAAAGTTTTTATCAACAACCATAACACGGTTTATTTTTGTCTTCATAGTGTCTACGCTTGTCATTCAAGAATTTGAAGATGTCAATTCCAAGTATGAGGAGGCAACAGTACTACAACAGGAAGCAGAGAACCTTGCAATACAGGTCAATAATATATCTCTCTCTCTCTCTCTCCCTCTCTGAAACAAGATGATATTTGTGTGATGTTTAGCTCAATTGACTGTCAAGAGTTTGCAGTGTCGTTACTATAGCCTATACTTACAATAACTCAAGTTGGGGTATTTATGATAACTGGTACACAGACAACATGATTTTGTTTGGTTTGTGACCCATAAACTGAAAGTTCATTCAGACTATCATTCTCTTAGCTCATGTTAATATCTGAGGGCTAGAGGATTGTTTTGGAAAGGTTAGTTGAGCCCTTGATGATGTTCTGTTATATTACTTATAATGAGGGGAAGGGATAGGAAATCAGAAGGAGGGGGGGGGGGGGTAGCCCCCATGAGAATGTCGTTCAAATGCAAGCACCATAGGTCAGAAGCTTTCAGCAAGTGTTATTGAAACTTTCTTGCAGGTACTTAAATAAGTTGAAAATTGAAACAAGATCAATGTTTTATAAGAGATAAAAATTGATGGGATCAATCTTTAGAGTAGATGTTGTTAGTCATGGTGGTTTTGAAAGAATAGAGATTTTATCAGACTTACTAGAAAGTTTACTGGATCCATAGAGGATGATCAATATGTTGGAAAATATTGGCATTTACTTTGCTCCTCCTTTACCTGGCTCCAGCCCTTACATGTCCCCAATCGATTATTGCACTCTTATCCACCTTAGTCAAAGAGTACCACCTGCCTCTCCACCCAGCAACGAACCCGCCCCCTCCCCTCTTCATCCTCTCCTCCTTACTCTTAATTGACTCAAGTCCTTTTATAAGTTTACTGTTAGATTAATGAAACGGTCACAAGAGGAAAACATTTCTAAATCATTATTTATGCAAATTCAACAATCAGTCATTTGCATAACAATGAATATTTCCCCGACAGATGATGTCAGAGAAGAAAGCAGCTGATGCTGCCCAGAGGCGTAGTCTCATGATGCTAGATGAAACTTTGGAGGAGAGTGAACGGATATCTCAGCTCCTAGATGAGGTGAAACAACTCACAAAAACTCTGGAGGAAGAAAGGCTCAACCACAAAAGAGAGGTAAGATATTGAAGTATGTCCCCCCTCGCCATGCCTCCGCACATCACCCCCAAATATGCGAAAAGACAAATGATAACCATCTAAGGTCACTTTTCACACCCCTTAGAAAAACCACCCTTTAAGAAATTTCACCCCTGGATATTTGAAGGGTCTAATTGGACCCTATGTAATGTCTGGTAATCATTTTAGGCCTCGTTCACATTTGAGAACGAAAGGAGAATCAGGATCCTGTTTTAACCCCAGAGAGGTCAATAAAGCTGACCTCGGACGCTTCCATATTTGACAATGCAAGGTGGATCAACTGAATCAACTTCAAACAAAAGAACATGATGCCATCACGTAAAGGTCATAATGATGGTCTACTATTCACTGTGAGGACTTTGTTCTGTATGTTGGTAAATTACTTCTAGAGCAGTTTATGCAGAAGTGACAAGGTAGAGTAACAGGAGATCTAGGGTCACTTTATGCCCCCCCCCCCTCCAGAGAGTCTACACTACACCCTTGATCACCCTCGTGGGGTCGGGATCCTCACTGAAAGGAGATTGTGGGGTTTGAGTCTGAGTACGCAAGGCTCCAAGCTACGATCTTGATCTGCCTTGGGGGGTTAGATCCTCCTTGCATTCTCAAATGAGAACTTGGCTTAAGAAGGACAGAGTCTGCGGGAGCAAATTTCTGGAGAGAAGTTACGACTATTTTGTGTGAGAAAAGGTGGTGAATTCCTTAATTTCCTTAACTTCATTGAGATATAAAATTAAAACTGAAAAATGTTATTGTTTTGATGCAGTTAATAAATATATCCCCCTCTCTCTCAAGACAGATAGGGGAATATATATGAAAAAGTTGTTTAAAGTTGGTATGAACAGTAGCCATCAACATAAATATCATATGTTGTTACTTTCAAATGGTTTCAGCGGGAAAAGGAGGAAGGAATCAGACCACCTCTGAAAATAAATAAATTTGAAGTATAAAACTTAAAGTGAAACGCTCTCATGATCCCCTGTTCGTTTCTGCCCACCCTATCCTCTCTTCTCCAATCCTTGGTTTGAAAAATTTAGCAACATCAATGTTTTCATTCCTACTAATAATTGCCTAATAATATAAGATAACTGTATTAGTATGTAAAATGGCACTATTGATGATTTTCAGTTAGAGGAATCTGAGAAGAGATTAACTTCGTCCGAAGATGTGGCAGAGCAAGAGGCATTAAGAGAGAAATTGCGGCTGGCAGATGAGGAGATGGCCAGTGCCGAAAAGAAACTGGCAGAGCTGGAGAATAAAAACAGCAGACTGGTAAAGGAGGTGGAAGATCTCATAGAAGCTGCCCGTCCTCCACCACCACCTCCACCACCCCCACCCCCTCCACCTCCCGTTGCAAGGAACCCTCTCAAGTGAGTATTAAATAGACATTCATTTATGGATATTTGATAGTGATCTTCTGGTGGGGAAAAAATAATGACATAACTAATTGAAGTTTTCCTTATTCATGCATTTTTGGGAAACATTTTTAGTACGTACTTCATATAAGTGGCGATATTCTTAACGAGCAATAGACAATGTTTGCTCTCGACATGTTTTTGTCACTCCTCGAGCGATAAACAATGTTCTTCACAAAGTTAATACTGAAGCCATGGTAATGTCCAGACGACTGACATAAGTTTGTGTAACATCTCATGTTAATGTTTCTAGATGAGTCACATTCCAATTTAATGGTCTGTGTGGCTCTGTATCCTTAGTTACTGGTAAGAGCGAAACTGCCCATGAATATATGACATATCAATAGCTGCTGCTGCTGTGAATTTGTTATGAAATTAATAAAGACAGCAGTTCTAATATGACAAAACAAAGCTATTAAAATGAAGTGGTGGCTCTTTTATTCGTTATCAGTAAATTGATGCCTGGTACACATTGTTACCTAGTGTGCAATGACATGTTGAGCCAGATCATTTATAGTTACAGGAAATCATTTGTGCTCAAATTTTACTCCCCATGGTGTCGCAAAACCTATTTTGACACAGTTTGAGTCATTTTAAATTATTTTTACAATATTTGCTATATTATATTATTTTTTCAGTATTATATATATTAAATTATTATTATTACCAGTAATCACCAACACATGTGTAGTGCAGTGACCAAATTGGTTCCCCCTAGGGACATCCATTGGTAAAGTCTGCTGGCCAGTGTTAAGCCTACATATTGTAACATATGGCCAGTAGAATCTACCTATGTACGTAGGGGGATAAATCTGGTCATGTAACATTTGAGTGAAATAATTATTTTAGAAGCAATTTTCCTTTAACAGTCCGATAATTAAAAATAGGCTATTCATTTGAAGGAAGAGTAAATCTTTCTCAAAGCAGCATGAAAAACGCAGTTTTTAAATAGTGCCCATTTAGCATTCAATTTGTGTGTTCCTTTAAACTATGCATTGCCAAATTTCACTTCGGTTTGCTATGGCTGTTGCCAAATTTCGGTTGAGCTCACTTCATTTTATTCATTACGATGAACATAAATAAGCATCACTTCGACGTCTACTAACAACATTCTACATCCTAGTGATGAAATAAAGTCTCTTTGAACTCTATCAATCTCTGAAATCTCTCTCTAAAAAGGAAGAAAAAGAGGTAAATATGAAAATCAGCTTGTATCCTTTAAGCCGTCATGAGACAAAAGATGGACCATAAAGATCATGTGCAGCCAAACAGACTAACAGCTATAAATTCAATTCAAGTTCTTTGAAATCTTATATTACTCTGATCCACATAATTGGTAAAACAAGCCTATATCTCACATGAGAACATGTCTCTCCGTCATCATGACGATGGTTACCCCACATGACAGTGGAGAACCTGTTTACCATGTTTGTTCATAGTTTAATGTAAATTTCCTATCAAACTAATTTGAAGGATTTTTCCAAATGATTATCTGATCATGATGTTAGTCAGGGCCATATGAATTCTCTCCTGGGGTGGGGAGGATGGGAGTGGGGGGGGTATAGGAAATGCAAGGCTGCAAACATGTTGCCTTTCTCCCATTATGTATGATTAATATTATGAAGTAGTCTGTGTGTATATGTTTGTATCTGTCACATGGTCTTTATACTTTGTCTTTCTTGTGGGTGCTTGTTGGGCTTAGGTGGAAAGGTCAGGTAAAGGTGAAAGGTCACGTAAAGGTGAAAGGCAGTATATATGCTAAACGGAGGGTACAAGGTGGAGTACCCTATACATCTATTATTGTATCTCTTCAAGTTCTATTCTTATAGCTATATTTTTTTTTAAATCCAAACATCTCTTTCTATTTATAAGTAGAAATAAAGATGCATTGACATGTAATATTCAGTAGGTTGTAAACTTATTGAAAGACACATGATGTTAAGACCTTCATATTTGGTAGCTTTCATTTTACCTTTACCATATATTCTGGACTCCCCATATTTCCTATCACAAACACATTGGACATTTACCTTAATCCCTTTAACCTTTTACACTGTGCATTCACTTCCCCCTCTACTATACACCACACACTACACCTACTCCAATCCTGTATTAAATGACAGTAGCAATCCTGTATTTCATAGCAATGGTCTCAGCCTATTCTCTGTTTATGTATTCCTGTCAATTGTATCTAGCCAAAGGGATTCTAATTGGCCCATGTCCCTATACCCTTCCCAAATTCTGGCTTGGACCCTACTCTTCCAAAGAGCAGAAAACATTTCCCAAATATGATACAAGAACTTTAAGTACCAAAAGTTTTAAGTTTGTACAGTACAACTAGACTAGACCTTCAAAAAATGGGTAACCCCTCAAACTTATAGCCCACTTGGTCCATCCTCCTCCTCCTCCTAACCCCCTCCCCCGCCCATTCTCCTTCTTTAGTTTTAAACCTTACAACTTTCAGTTTTGTCCTTTGAGTTATTGGTATTGAATATGTTTGTCTTGTTTTGTTTAAAATCACAGATTTTTAGCATCTGGGTAAGGCTTAGTTATTGATAACCACAGTCTGCTTTGCTTTGTCATACCGTCAACTGCTCATAAAAATAAATTAAATATTCAACATAAAGTCAAGATATTACATTTTTATGACATGTTCAATTATATAAACTGTTATAAAAGACATGAGGATATTAATAATCACTTTGGCTAGGATTGGCATGTATAAATTACTTTGTTTTGATCGAGGGTGGTGCCAACTGTGATTGGACGGCAATGAGGAACAACAGATCTCAGATCAAACAACAGATAGACAATAGTTTGATTACTGTTGGCAGATTGAACTTGGAAAAATTAGCAAAAAAAATTGTAATGGGGGGGGGGGGGGGAACCTACAGAAACAATTGTGGAATAGTCACGTTTTACTAATGTAAAATGCATTGAGTGTATTAGTTAAATGTGCTCTTGACGTTTGAGCTTGTGTGACCTTTATTTCACTATGAATCATGGTTTGGTGAAGATGTGGGGTTGGGGGGGGGGGGGAGGGTTGCTACCCAACACAAAGTCATATGCTTTCATTTGTCAATACTATATCACATTGTCTAAACAAGTGAGAAGTAGGATGTTAAGGTAGTCCGTAAAGGGTTGATTGTCACATAACAAATGTGGTGGCTTGTTTGAAACATGAATGTAACTAGCAAGAAAAATAAACGAAGGAAATCAAATGGATTTATTTGTACAGTTGCTACTTCTAGGAAGTTATATTTAGAATCATCATATAATATCTCTTCCACTGAGAGTGAATAAAATCACTTTCAGATTTGACTAAAAATCAGATAATGTTGAAACTTAGCATATTCCCTGAAACAGAAAGCTAATCTGCTTTGTTTTGCCATAGAGACAAATCTAACTAGAAGTTGTCTGTCCTACCATCTCTCCACATCACTTAGTTACTCTCTGTCTCATTGTTACTGTCTGTCCTATAGTTTATGTCTCCCATAGTTATTGTTTGTACTTGTTACTGTCTGTCTTCATTACTGTCTTTCCTGTTTACTGTCTCTCTTAGTTACTGTCTGTCCTATTTACACATCTGTCCTAGTTACTGTCTCTCATATTTACTGTCTGTCTTAGTTACTGCCTGTCCAATAGCTACTGCCTGTCCTATAGGTAATGTCTGTCCTTATCTATTATAAATTACTATTTGTCCTTGTTACTATATGTCCTAGTTACTGTCTGTCCTATTTACTGTCCATCCTAGTTTACTGTCTTTCCTATTTACTGTCTAAGTTACTGTATGTCCTATAGTTACTCTCCGTCCTATAGTTAGTGTCTGTCCTAGTAACTGTCTTACTGCTTATCCTAGTTTACTGTCTATCCTATTTACTGTCTAAGTTACTGTATGTCCTATAGTTACTTTCTGTCATATAGTTAGTGTCTGTCCTAGTTACTGTCTTACTGATTATCCTAGTTACTGTCCATCCTAGTTACTGTCTTTCCTATTTACTGTCTAAGTTACTGTATGTCCTATAGTTACTCTCTGTCCTATAGTTACTGTCTGGCCTATAGTTACTGTCTGTCCTATAGGTAATGTCTGTCCTTATCTATTATAAATTACTATTTGTCCTTGTTACTATATGTCCTAGTTACTGTCTGTCCTATTTACTGTCTATCCTAGTTACTGTCTTTCCTATTTACTGTCTAAGTTACTGTATGTCCTATAGTTACTGTCTGTCCTATAGTTAGTGTCTGTCCTAGTTACTGTCTTACTGCTTATCCTAGTTTACTGTCTTTCCTATTTACTGTCTAAGTTACTGTATGTCCTATAGTTACTGTCTGTCCTATAGTTAGTGTCTGTCCTAGTTACTGTCTTACTGATTATCCTAGTTACTGTCCATCCTAGTTACTGTCTTTCCTATTTATTGCCTGTCCTATAGTTACTGTCTTTTCTATAGCAGCTGTCTCTCCTAATGACTGTTTTCCTATTTATTATCTGTCCTAGTTATACTGTCTCTCTTAGTTACTGTCTTTCCTATTTACTGTCCATCTTAGTTACTGTCTGTCCTATAGTTACTGTCTCTCCCTGTTACTGTCCATCCTAGTTACTGTCCATAATAGTTACTGTCCATCCTAGTTACTGTCCTTCCTATTTGTGTCTGTCTTATATACTGTCTGTCCTAAAGTTATTGTCTGTCCTAGTTACATTTTGTCTTAGTTACTTTCTATCTTAGTTAATTACTTCCCTCAAGTAATCGATACATAAACAGACCAAACTGTCAAATATCTTATTGCCATATGTATATTTTTGTTCATGATAAAAATCCACTGTGACTGTGTGTTTGTTTATTCTTCTTTGTGAACATTTATGTATGTTTAAAATTATTTACACTTATTCTGCAATTGGATGGGTATTCTACTTCTGATTGGTTCATATCACACCAGTGTTATTCTTACATTGAGAATCCAGATTATGATCTTACCAACTGGAAGTCTAATATACTACATGCTATCATAATATAGTCTTTGCTGTTTTATAATCATAACATTTGCTCCAGTGTTAATGTTGCTTTAAACACTAAGGGAGTGGGCAAGGTCCCTTGCAACTCCCTGCCCTTCCACAAGATAGATTGTGATAAATATGAAACGTATCCAAGCATGGCCGGGAAACAATCAGCAACCTAATCAAACAACCAGTTAATTCAACAGAGCTGTGTTAATAAGAACCATTATGGACATGTCATGTTACACTTGTAAATGTGCATATTAGTGCAACACAGGCAGAGTCTATGTGGTTGTCTGAAAAATCTAATCAGACTCTTTTAATTTCATCAGCCTGTGAATAGCCGCGCACTAGGTTGCAACACATCTTCTTCAAACTTGGATATTGTAAAACATGCTTACTCAGGCCTAGTCCCTTTCCCAACTCATGTTGGTGATGCCACTGCCTATATAACCCTCCTTCCCTGCAAGCTGTAACTCCCCCCCCCCCACCCCCCACCCCCACCTCCACTCTTTGATGAAATCTTTTCTTTCTTTCGTCAATGTTCAATTTGTCAAAATTTAAGACACTAATAGCTCTGTTCCTAAACTTAGTTCTCATGAATATTCATAAGGTTAAAGGTCAAGTGTTTAATTTTCAACGTGGTAAACTATCTAAGTTCAGGTATGATAAGATCTTTTAGATGATCCTGCAAATGGAGATAAAAGATAAGTCTTTAATAGGAAACCAAATTTTCTTATTTACATTTGATATATTTAAAAAGCTTCCATCAGTGTCGGCCAACTATCACAGCTTCTCTGCTATTTTGTACACAAATTCAGCAGCCTTTATAAAAACCAATGTTGTATTCATCAAAATAATAGCTTCCTTCATGTCTGGTTGTAACCTTGCAATCTTCTTGCGAGCCATTTGGTCACTCGCTGTGCTTTATTTTCAAAATTAATATTCAGAAAAAATGCTTTTGACTGAAGAAAGTACATACATATTTAGTAAGTATTTATCGAATGCTTCAAATACTCTGCATTACCTAATGATGAATCCGTGTTGGTTTGACTGAGGAAATAAGCTATGAATGTTTGAAGGCGACACTCACGTCGACATGACATTAGTTTAAGAAATGACCGCTATGTCATCTCACCATAGCTTGTTTTAATTGTTGTTTTTGTTTGTGTTGATATTCTTGATTTTTAGGATCTTGAGGGCAATAATAAACAAAAGCAGTGCATCAGGACCTGGTGGCGCGGCAGGAGAAAAGAAAGGTAAGCAGCGGCAAGTAACAAAGATGGTCGATGACATCAGCACCGAGGAAAGATCCTCGACTTAATATTCCATTTCACTGTTCGGCTATAGTTCTGATGATAGAATAACATAGGGGGAAGTAGGTATAGTGAAGAAACATACAAGACTCATGGCCTTCATCTTTGCCACTAGATTCATTATCTTGTTATATTTCATTGCTCTTTCTGGTAAACAAACTTTTGTTTATATATTTTGACAAATAGAGTTACTTGCCCATAGCTGATTGGATGATTGGACCCAATATTGATGTCTTTAGCCTTTGCTGTTGGCAACAGGTGTCACAAATGGCAAACCATGATAACTTGGAAATGTTAACTTATTATCCACGGTGGATGGATAGAAGAAAAAATGTTGAGGAACATGTAAACAATTTTGAAAGAGGAAGTCCTCTGCTCTGTCCACTAAGTTGCAGAGATTAAGTTGCGGCCGATCTGTATATATTGCTGTTTTTCCAAACAATTGCCAGAAGCTTATTCCTGCAGCATTAGTCATCCGAAAATGTAGGTCATGATCAAGTGTTGCCAGAATCTTATTCATGCAATCTTCTGTTGATAGATCCTCATCAACAGCAGTACAACGCCACCATCGAAGAGATGATGAAGAGGATTAAGAAAGGGCAAGTGAAACTACGTTCAATAAACGATGAACCTGTTCGGAAGAACGAAGGGTCCGGCAAGGGTCCACAAGCAGTACAAGAACTAGACAACATTCTGGTATGTACCCACACAATTAAATGTTCGAATCTTAACATTAGTCAAATAAAAATGAATCAATGTTCTAAGAAATGATGGTAATTAGCAACTTCAACACATTCTCCTGAGAAGGTGTTGAGAGAGGGATAGGTTAACTGTAGGTTTAAGAGACTTTCAGTCCATTTTTCGATTGTGGATTACTAGATCAGATGGGTACTAAATGATGGATTGCTCCTGGAGGTATGAATGGAACAGTTGGTATTAAAGCCGCCTTCATTGTCTGGGAGAAGTTGAACCTGCAACCTCTGAGATGCCCAAAACCTCCTACAACCTCCCTGATTTCATTGTTTCATAGTTATCCACTCCACCATAGAACTATTGCTGGTACTGTACCACCTAGCTACCTTCTGTATTGTTTCATCACAGCATTTCTACAATGGTCTACATGTTCAAATTTCTCAGCCACTAATGAAGAACTGAGAGATTGAAAGATGAAATAAAAACAAAACAAATATCTACCTGAGTATGGAAATTAGAGTAGCAGGCATTAGGACTGTATAGTGTAAAGGTTTTTACATCAATTGTATTAACTCCAATAGAGACAAAAATTGAACCAATTTCGACATGTCTTTGTGCTGTTGTTATGGAAAAGCTGGCATCGTAGAAGCTCTGTGAAAATAAATAACCTGTTGAGCATTCAGCTAGTATCGATTGCTTAATCCAAAATTTCCTCACAGTCTTCTTGAGAAAGATAAAAATACTTCATTTCATATTCCAAATCTCTCTTTCAGTGATATTTGGCTGGTGATATTATAGCTTTACCTGTTAAAATTTTAAATCGTATCACTGAAAAATTTTAAAAGTACTGTAACTTTTGGACTGCTTGGGCTGCCGAGCAAACCTTTTCTGTGACTTCTTGGGGGTGGGGGGGGGGGTATAATGGGTTTAGTTCATGCCTCTCCTTCTTGAATACACTCAAATCATGCACTCCAATCTTCCAAATGTTTACGAAATTGAAAATGTAAAGGCACTGCATCCTCACTAACCCAGTTCACGGTCAAGTATTGTTGCTCGTGCTCGGAACAAAATAAATGACAATTGTGTGAAATTTCATCTCCTTTGATATATATATATATCTTTTTTCCTCAGAAATCCATTAAGAAGAATCAAAGTAATAAATTTTCAGCATTTCCACCCGACTCTAAGCAAGGGGGAGGTAAAGACCTTACTGAATTTGAGAAGAAGATGATGGAAAGGAGGGCGAAGAGTTCAGTTAAATCAACGGAGAATCCGACGTCGGTAACCAAGCAACCTGGTACCGAGCAGACTACTCCTGTGCAGATGCGCGATGACAACAGAAACCAAGACGAACCAAAGTCTCCTACAAGTGAGTATTATGTGCTCGTACAGAGTTCTTTTGGTAATTTTGCATGTCCTCCTAACTCTGTGTATCATTAATATTTACATATGTAGCTATTAAACTGATCGGGATAACTGCCATGTTTGAAAGTTCACTTGTATTAAAATACTTTTGTGAAAGCAATTTTTTAATCAACACAAGCCTCAATGAAAACAGCTCAACTTTTTGCAGTGAAAGAAGGAAATGTCAGTTTTTGTATTCTGAGGGTGCTTTCATGAATTATTTTGCCCATTTACGGTAATTACACAGTATTAGATGGAATGCGATAGTGTTGTAACTGTGTACAAAAACTGCTGCACTAGTTTTGGACCTTGTATAGCTGTTTGCCCTTTTTGCAAACATTTTGCTATGCGATACTGGACAAATTATTTCCTGACCTTTTCTTCCATTGCAGAATTTGGGGAAATAAAGAAAGCCCCTGTGCCTGCCCCCAGGGTTAGTGTAAGGTAAGTTATATAATATTCTTCTATGTTACTTTCAAGAGGATGATACAAAGTCAGTGGTCTGTTAGAAACTTTGTCTTTCACATTGTTCCCATCTCCCTCTTCCAAAAGGGCTGTTTTACATAGGTGAAGAATTTGCTTTGTAAGAGAAAATTTGAAACAACATGGGTTTTTTATTTGGAGGATACTGCTCTGTAAATATGTTTTGGACCTTGATAGGTTTAGTTTTTAGGTATATACCAGCAAAGTTCAGAGTTTGTTGAAGAGTTTGATTACTTGTGTATTTGAAAGAATGTTTAAAGGGAGTGAAGACTCGCGCACAAAGAAACGTCTCATGCTGGTAATCTAACCTAGTTTCGATTAGGTGTAACAGAAGTGTTAGACACCACCATCGATCCCAGAAAGTACACACACAGCTTGCTACCTTTCAGTTATTAGACACTAGTGTACATTCAATACATGCAGCTATGGACAATACCCACAAGACAGTGTACATAGCAGCGATGGACATCTCAGGTCCAGATAAAAGAGAACAAGGTATCAGGTTTCATTACTGTCTGCATTTTGTAGCGAAAAGAAAAAAACGTCAGTTACAAGCAACGGAAAGTTAACTTTTTACAGCGGGCGGCACACGGTTTGGGGCGAGTCTTCAATGCCTTTAAGTTTCTCTCCAACTCCAGAGCTATGCCTATAACTCTCCTATTTAAGATCCTCTAGTTTGAGAGGTCATCAGCATTGCCCCTTAATATGCTAGAAAGTCAGATAATAGTCATCCATGCTACAATTTCAACATGCGATTCACTGCCACTCTAAAAAGTACTGACCGATGGTGAGACATTTAATTGTAACCTAGTTTAGCACTCCTCAACGTCTGGTAGCAACACAGAGGACCAGAACCTGAAGGAAACTTGAAATACCTTTGCAAACTTCCAGCACATTTAAGCAGGTTAAATATATTTTGGGGCTAATTAAAACTGATGACCATTAATAAAGGTTATAATAATGATCAATCCGATGATGGTTGTTTAAAATATTCTAGAAAAGTCCAATAATGGTCAGCAAGTCTGATCAAGACCATCCTCAAAGTATTTAGTTGCCTCTCTGAGACATTTTCAGTTTGAGCTCTCCTCTGTATGTCTGGAAATAATACGAAAATATAATAAATAAAAAAATATATATAATAAGAAAATACAATGGAAAGCCTGTCTTTTTCTATCATGCTAAGATTTCGGGCTTATTTTGAGGACCTTCAATGGTGTCAAGGTGACCGGCCAGGTTGTTTTCTATCAAAGTAAAAAGATTTGCCAGGATGCTACTTTTTTTTTTTAAATTATATTATAGAGTACATGAATTACAATTAATTATAATGATAATTGTTGAATCCCAATCTGTACTTTGCAGTGAGAGAGATGTTGACCTATAAGGTGAGGTATATTGGTCACAACTGAGTGTGCCTAGTGTGGGTGTGGTGTACTAACTGTATGTGTGTGTTTCCAATGAACCTACTACCTCACTGGACATAGCACATCTATTTACTTCATTACACCGTAGTTTTTAATGTTACACATTGGTATAAAATGTGTTGTAGAAACTTTTAAACAATATATTAAAAGCAATACATGCGTGTGTCATCTAATCCATTTTAAGCGAGTAGCTTTCAATGGTCAAAAGGGTATTTTCCCAAAAGCGGAAAATGGCAAAAAAATAAACCTTTATGTTGGTCTAAGCAGTGGTTTTATTTAATGTCATGCAACACATTAAACGTTTTGTAGCTTTGGTATTAATGTTATGTTTTGAAGGGAACAGAATATTGTCATCTATATAGGATATAAGCTCATCACCCAAAGTATGCCTTCAAGTTCGGTTATCAGAGATTATCCAAATTATGCTAGAAATTCAAAGAATGGTATGCTAAAATTTGCGGTTGGGTTGTGGTCACTGTCACACTTGAAAGCATTTTTCACGCTTGGCCATTCAAATATCTAATGGAACATTCCTCAGTGTCTGTGCATAACTTTTGAGTGGGTCAGACTCAAAGAAAATTAATTTGAAATCTTTTAGCAATTTCAGTTGGCATTTTAAAAATTAGGGCAAGTGGCTATGGCTTGAAATATCCTGACTCCGTCATCATCTTTTCATTCCCTCATCACCTTTAACCTTTGACCTTCATGTAGCTACTTCCTACTCTCTCTCCATCCACAGTAGAGGCCTATTCACCCTATCAGTAGTATCACACGGGTTAGCATATCACAGAATAGTAGAGAAAAGTGGATTAGTGCATTAGAGAAGGTTTTGTGTTCATTTGTCATCTTTCAGTTTAAATATCCTAAATCCATCAGCCAATAAATCAAATAAATCAATCATTTATACTTTTAGACACGGCACAGATTTATTATCAGCTACACGTATATGATAAGCCCACACGTATCATCTTCTTTGTTCTTATCATCCACAAATTACTAGATTCGATAGCAAGGATTTTAATTCAGAATCCACACAGTGCACCAGACTAAAAGCCAGAAATGCTGAAGCTACAGATGCCATTAAGACAATTTTTAAATTTGACATTAAAAAGCGTGGCCTTTACAAATTGAAATTTCTCAGAGGAATTTGTAAATTTTGCTTCATTGACGAGCTTTCCCGATATCTCGGTGAAGCTCGACAACGTGCCACAGGAATACCACTATAAAGAATAAGTGAATCAAATCTTAAGGATTTTATCCCAGATACTTTTGTAGGTGAACATAATAAACAGGAGTATGTAATGTTGGATATTATTAAAAGATACTCAAGATTTGACATGATAAATGGTAGAAAGTGTCAATACCTTTATCACTCTTGTTTTGTGGCATCGTGAAGATTAATCCTGTCGTTTTTTTGTTGATGACAAATTTATTTTGAAGTGCCTTGGATCTTCCTTCATTATATTTCATTGGTAAATTACTGGGAGGAAAAAAAACAAATTTAATGAAAATGTTTTGGAAAATTTAACTTAATTGTTGGAGTATTGACATTGTAATATGATAGACCTATATCGGTAGACCTACTTGATGGTTCAACATGTATTAGGTTCTCTCTACAGTGTTAGATGGCTGGTAGCTTATTGTAAAACATTATTGCTTATATTTACAGTAACACAGAGGGTCTCTCAATCTACCAAGAAGTAACATCAATCGCAAAACCAATCCAGGCAGCCGGTGATGAGATGGTGGTGGAAGTGAATCCGAATTATGACAGCATTGGCCAGGACAATGACCTCAAGATTAACCCACCAGGACAAAAACAGACCCCTAAACTTGATCCAGAAGATCCTGAAAATTTGTATTCGTTAGTGGGTAATTAACAGGGGCTCGCAATGTGGCTGGGGGAGGGGGGAGGGACAATAGGGGTGTCATATATAGTAATATACATAGTAAATCTTAGATACAGACGTTATAATAACGCTGAGAGTATTTGGTTGTAGCTTAATATGCATGGGTGGGCTGATCAGTAGTTGCAACGTAGGTGAATTCATCTCTGTAGGGAAGGTGTTAAAATGATGAGTTTGTGTACACATATGAAGGGAATGAATTTTCTTGTCTGTATTTTATATTATAGTTAGGTTTTGAGCCTACAAACATAAAAATATAGGACCTTGTGTTCATCTGGGATAACTTAACTCCAGTCACTGGGCAGCCAAGAATAAATAGATCTGATCTAAAGAAGATTGTTGTCAGTCTCTTTTTACGTTTGACGTGATCAGTCTCGATAAAGCTGAATGGGATTGAGAGAGTGGATCAGCAAAGTCGTTTGGTTTTCGTACCTACTCTCCATCTTGGGTGACTTTTCTGACAAAGTACCATCATATACTCACAGTGACACTCTGAGTGTAAGGGGACTGGGTTTAGCATGGACCATGTTGTTTGGTTTTTGTACCCAGGCTCCATCTTGGGTGACTTTTCTGAGAAAGTACCATCATGAACTGAATTGTAATTGGATGAACAATCCATTAACTAAATTATTCAGCACAACGAGAAGTTTTCAGAATTAAGGTATATTTTGTTTTCTTTTGAGTAACTAATCACAACAGAGTCAGAATACATCTAACTTTATGATGTAAATATTTCACATCTCCACAAGTCAGCAAAAATTGGCACTTATATCAAATTACATCACGGTTTTTAGTTTTAATGAATCAAGTTAAGCCTTAATTCGTATTTGAAAACGTAATACAGCTTTCATGAACATAAAGTCTCTTTTACTAAGCTTTTGTTCGCTTTTTGACTGTGTCAAACATTGTCTTAATATTTTGTACGGAATCAATTTAATTATCTTCCAGTTGTTTACCAGGCAGCAATAATAAACGTTTTCCATTTTTTGATATTTCCTAAGATCATTTTATAGTGTTCTCATTGACAACAAAAGAAGCCTTCAATTTGATAAAAGCAGATATGCATTTGATGTGTTTTCTTTATTCATTACCACATTTTAGATAGGTAAGAGGCAGGCATGAGGTAGGGAGAAGAGGCTCAAAAACCTTCCAAGATGGTATTTATAATGGTACAACCGGAATGAATTATGGAAATGAGCCTTACTCCAAAGTATCAAAATATCTGTCAACTGTTGACATTTGACAGAAATCACTCCAATTCTGGTCAAAGGATATCAGTGAGTCTCCCTAGTTTTAACATGCTTACAATTGGTAGATGTTTTGAGACAATGAAGAGGGTTAAATTTGATTATTATTAGATCTATGCAAAAACGTCCTCTTCTTGCTGGTGTCTCATTGCCTGGAGTACTTATAAAAAATTTAAATGATATCGAATCGCAGTCTGTTGTAAGTAGAATTATTATAAACCCAACCAGCAGATGTATATTTTAAATGAGCAATATACCTCCCCCAACTAGAAAGGTTTCGGAAACTGAATTTATTCTTCAAAGCATTATTTGTAAATACCATTGAGCATTTAAGTTCCATATGAAATGTATAAGTTGTATTCGTTTGTAGCAGTTGATAGTAACTAGACTTTGATAGTTAATTTCCCCTTTTCCTTCCCAGAGAATCTGCTCACATAATTCAAGGTTAATATTCTTTCTGCTGAAGATTTCATTTGGCAACATTTAATGAAACATTTGAGATGTCAGTGCCATCCTGAAATACTAGCTTTTTTTTGGGGGGGGGGGCAAAATATTCTGCAAATATAACCAAGTTATTACAGCTTCTGTACAGAAAGGTTCGTTATCTTAAAATCTTACCATTAAAGGAATAGTAGCATATAATTTAAGAATTTCACTTCAAAAGTGGAAACAAAATATCAGCTTCAATTTAATGGATGAAATTCTGACATTTTAGAGATTTGTTTCAATATTCTGTTGACTTGTTTCATATTTTTGTTCAATGTCTAGTGATCATGTTTAATCAAATATTTTCTTGTCTTTCTATAAAAAAAAATTGAAAAGAATGTTGAAAATAAAATTTGCAATCAAAATTCATTTTATAGGGGTGTCTCTGCATGTCATTGCAAACATTTTTTTCCCCCAAAAGCTTGAAGCACTTAATAATATTATCCCGGTCAACGATAACATGTCAAACATAGAGACAATCCCTCCACATGGCAGCAGCTACAACACGCCCAGCTGACAGTTTTATCTCACAGGTCCCCATTTATACACCTGGGTAAAGAGAGGCAATGGAGATAAAGTGCCTTGCCCAAGGACACAATGCAATGATTTGGCCAGGACTTGAACCTGAAATCCTTAGATCACAAGTCCACTGTATTAACCACTTGACCACAATGCTCCCAGCTGGTCATCTCAAACAGCAAGGATTCTCTCATTAGAGACTAAAGACCATTTAAGAGAAATTGAAAGATGTGCTTTATTGGCTCCAATTATAGCACTCTAAAGCTAGGAAAGTTTTGTAATTACATAATCAACCTGCCACTGTCCTAAATCGACCTCAGGCTCTACCATTAGCCTGCATAGCTTCTTAACACCATTAGGCTCTTTGTGTAAACACTGTGTGGAAATATGTTTATGTTTACTGTGTAGTTAATCACACAGCATACACACAAAGACCCTCATACAAGAAAAAATATTGGAAGGCGTTGCAGACTAATTGGTAAAAAGAGGTAATTTTACGACCAAGGCAGGTCGATTATACAAATTCTCAAGAAACTTTTCCATGATAGCATGCTATAGTTGGGGTCTATACAGCAGACCTTTACAAAATGAAGTGTTGGGTTTGCAAGTACCAAAAGTTATTTGAAAAAGTGCTTTGCTAAATGTGTGTCACTACTGCCAATAGTTGGATCCCAATCAGTTATGTCATGTTCTAAAGCTGCCATAGAACTGCTGAAATGTAATGTGCTACTGAAGTATAACTTTATTAAGTTAAGCATGTCACCTTCACTGTCATGGGGTTTAAGTATCGCCTTTCGAATATCATCAAAAAATTACCAAAATCAACTCAACAAGGTTAGGTTTAACATCTAACTCTAATAATCTGGAACCTTTTGTATCCATGTACCACATTGTACACAGTGTACATTGTATCCATGTACCACATTGTTTCTTGACTACTTCCAGAAGAGAATGACAAATTTCCAGAAAGATTCATTAGTGGATGACACTTGTCCAGAACAAGGGAGCCACTACATCTTGCCAAACTGAGGCTGGGCAAGCTCTGAAAGGTATCGCTGTTAGACTAAAAATACAAAATATTTATCGGAATGGGACGATAAAGCAATACAGACATGGAAAGCAGTGAAGTTTCAATTGAATAAAATATATTTACAAATAACCAAGCATACATGTATAGCAAAAGGTAAATATTTACAAGACAATAACCAAAGAAAAAATTTAAAGCCAAGAAAAGAAAGAAAGAAAAACAGTAATTAATAATCTATTCATATGATTGTTTTAAGCTACAAAACTACAAACTTTTCTCAGCTCTCACAATTACAAAATGCTTCTAGGCATGTGTCAATTCTACATTTGACTAAAATCCATTTATGCCTCCCTTATGACTCTTTGGAAAAATAAAAAATTCTTTCATTTCACTATTTGACAAAATTACAGTATTCCCCTCTTATTTGGTAACAATGTATTTCCCTCTCTCCAACTAACATTCATCTGAGAATCACCTTAATGTGCTCTTCAGGTCACATTTGAATGGATATTTTTATCATTATGGTTGTCCCTCAGAGGACCTGGTATTAATTTCTTGTTGTCTGAACAGCAAATTTGGTTGTTAGAAAAATATGAAGCAAAAATAACATTGACTAGGAGAGATGTGTAGGTTTTGCAAATAGAACAACAGCTGGGCCATTCAAACCCCACTTTGGTTGGTCTATGGGCACACAACTCTTTTCTGTTTTTATATTGGCATGTCCAAGGTGCGTCAGGGCGATACCAATTTGTCAGTTTACCTGTTTGGAGGTAATTCAGTTACAAAGAGATCAGAATTTGATATGAAACTAGTCTTTCGCCGGATGACCACCAAAGCTGATTTTGGTGGTTCGAACAGAAATTTGGTCGTGCCGATGATGGGAAGACCGTTACAAAATTGACCTGGTCATTGCATTAAGATAGAGGATTGAGACCTTGCTTTTAGTCTGCGAGCTTTACATTTTCTTCTGCAAAAGCTGGTCACTATTTCATCTCACTACAAAGTACATTCTTAACATGGTCAATGTTAATTTCATAGCTCATTTATCTATAGTTCAGAGAATAGCATGAAGTGATCTGCTCGATAATACCCAGAAAGTTGAAACCTGAAAGATACTAATACCAACACTTGGTAGTGACTGTGATACAAGTGAAATACTGCTAATGAATTTCCAACTTGAATGAATCGGGCATTGACAAACAACAACCAACTTTTTCAAACCCCTTGAATCCTTCATATCAAAATGGTATGATTGCACATTTTCTACGACAACCAAATAAATATTCCGAAGACTGTCACCAAAATAATAGATGGAAGTTTGTTCACGTAGTAAACAAAACATCACGACTTCAATCTAATACAGAAATAAAGCTGTTCTCTTACCAAATAGTTCTCAAATTGTTCCTGTAACTGGCTTTAATGCATCTTGTGGTTCTCCTGACATAATACTCTTCGCCATGACCTAACATTTACGACTGTATCTGACATCTGTGAGTTCTGGAAGCAACTACTAAATCTTGACTACCTTTGAGACTACCACAATACACTATTACAATACAAGCTATCCATACCTGGTACGCTGTTGTTCCCACTCACTAAACGATGCTCATGATCAGTAATTATTCTGCCTTCGATTGCAAACACGCCAGTCGAGGCTTGCTGCAAGTGTTCTGCAAATGTACAATCAAGAACATTCCTAATACTCTAGCATCATCTACGATATTGTTTAAGGTCTAATCCTGCTTATAGACCAGACTCCTTCCATCTCCAATGACCCAATTGGTTTCATAATTTTTCTCCTCCAAATCCGGAAGTCAACTATCACTCATTGATGAAGTCCATCTCATTAGTCCTGATCATGGAATAATTTAATGTTGTTAATATCTAGGAAGTCTAAAGTCTCTACAGGTGGTAATTGTAAGCAGCCTTCAAATTCTGTCATCGGGACTTGTAGCTTCTCATCTGCAAAAGAGAGAAATAAATGATTAGAAATAATGATTTTTTTTTTATAAAATTCAATCTCCATTTCCTGAAAACAAAAAAAGAACCTCATCCTGATAAGGAACAATTCAATCTAGCCCAGGCAGGTGTTCTTTATAGCAGCTTGATTCCTTTTATAGGTTAATATACAAATAATGAATGGTTATGAGTGCAATAGTGCAAATATTTCATGAGTTGAAAGATGGAATGTTCCATTCAACGAGGCGCAGCCGAGTTGAATGGAACAAATTACATCTTTCAACGAATGAAATATTTGCACTATTGCACGAATGGAAACCATTCATTATTTGTTTTATACAATATATTATATTAAGATGGGTAAAATGCACTCGTGCAACAGATCGTTTTGAACAGACAGGTTTCTCTGCTCTCTTACCATTGAAAAAAGTGCTACCAAAAAAGTATAACCCATGGTTCTATTTCATAGAGTGGAATAGAGCGGATTTTGCATGCAATCAACGAGCAATTGACCAATCAAATGACCAAAATACAATTAGGTGTTGTATAATATCCTATGAAACGAGCAAAACTTGAAAAGAACTGTGAATAACTGTACCTTCAAACAGCGGTCTGACTGTACTCTCAATGGTAAGACTGGAGGCATCAAATGGGGGTGGACTAGGTATCCTTCTTACTTTGGTAGATGGTCTCATCGGTATAAACTTTCCTATATGAGAGCTGAGGCAGTGCTCTAATGGTAAGCCATCGCAGAAATCTAAAATGTCAAAGAAAACATAGCATGAAACATATTTCTTCAAGAACGAATGATAAGTACTTGAGACTATTGAACCTTATGTAGTAGACCCAAAGCAGGACGGCCTTTGTTTTCTTGCTTTCTAAAAGTATGTAAAGCTGTGCATTGTATATAAATTTCTTACAACTAAACCATATCATACTCAGTCTTTAAAGGGAGACAAGGTACTTAAAGATGATACTGTGTTATAAATTAGTACTAAATTCTCACTAGGATTCACTGAAAATTTAAGTCATAAACTAAAGTACAGCTTTGAGAAGTAACTTCCTTGCCCACACTGATGCAATCAGATGGCTACTAGCCTACCCTGCTTTGTGATAATAATGGCCTCCCTATAAATACTTTATTTTGCATTAGCATCCATACTACATTTCAAACTGCCCGAGTACAAGTACCAATCCAAGTACAGGCATCTATGATAGAAGTAAGAGTACAAGTAAGGACTCCCTACGAGTCAGTCTGGTAGGTATTGTAGATGTTAAAGGTATGTATAGGGCCTGATATTTTCAATCCAGCAGGGGTATTATTATTCTTAACTTATATTCATGTAAAGTTTTCGACTGACCAAAGGGGAACGTAAATGTTTATAACACACTTAAAATATAAATTGCACTTAATTATTTCAGCTTCAAATTATTTAGGTTTGTTATCTATCATGGTATGCTTTATTTTGTTTGAACTGTTATATTATGTAAGGCCATGTTGTGTTGCATCATATAATGTTATGTTGTGCAAAGACAATCAGCTAAATAAAGATATAAAGATTATGTCTGTCATCAGTTTGATGCTTCGGTGACTTACCTTTGTCTTCAAACACATTCATATGTTCAATTGGAGGCAAGTTATCACCAAAATTTAACGTTGGTAATTTGAAGACTGGGGGAGCAATTTTGGTTACTTTCTTCTTCTGTAATGGAGGCTAAGGGAAGAATAAGATAACTACAAAGTAAATTCATTACTTCCATTTAGCATAAACATTACATGTTGTTAGAGTTTTATTCATCTTGTGCCTCACCACAGCGGAGCAAAGGTAGACAAGTGTCATGAAACAAGTGATATGACAGTGATCAAATCCAAGTATCTTAAATAAGAACACAAAATCAGTTTTAAAATACATCCTTCCTTAATACTACCGTACAAATACTACCCTAGGTCATCGGTATTGCCTCACAATCTCCGCACCCTGAAAAATGCTAAGATTTTGGGGAATCTTCTGATGGTCTAAAATACATGATGAAAAGGAACAAAATATGGGGAATGCTCGGAATGGCAATCACTGCCACTCAGAAGGTTCCAGGAGTATGACCAGGAGTCTGTTGGACTTTCGAATTTGTGGGAAGTACTGGTGACGTCAATCAGTCATTGGTTACTCTTCAAGGTTCTATGTTTAACTCACCTGAGCTGGGGTGTTGGACATGGATGATTTTCTGTTGCTCAATCCTACAGGCTGTTTCATCAAGTTTGCTTTCTTTATTGACTGCAGAGGATCAGGTTTTCTCATCTGAGGATTTCCTTGTGATACATTTCTGATGGTGCTTCGATCGTTGCTGATATTACCGAGGACTTGCCTGGGTGTCTGTGGTTTTAAGGCATTCTCGCTACCAAATGTCTTACCGATTGCTGGTAAAGAATAACATGAAATTGGGGGAATGAGGTCAGCTTCATTATATTTTTTTGGCAACTGAAACTGCTTAGACTAAATCTAAGACTACAGAAAGAAAGAGCCAACCATTGAAATCCACAACTACTGCTTCATACTGCAATCTGCATACTTCATAAGAACTGCCAACTTAAAGTACTAATACAGTATAGAGTATAACCTACATAATCAGTCTAAAGTAACAACAACATTCACTTCATTTATTTTGCACTTGGGCCAAACTTCTACAGACAATTTCTTGCAACTTTATTCTAAACAGTATGTTAATGTCTGTAATTGCTGCCAAGTTAAACACAGTATATCCAGACCACTGTAGCTTAGCAGATATTCCACATGTATAATTTATGGAGTCCTTACTTGGTCTTGCTCCCATAGATTGGAGCCTCCCTTTCCTTGCAGCTGCTCCTGTGGCTGGGGCATTCTCCTTATCAATGTATGGTTGTACCAACGACGCCATTCTCCCAGAAATCAGCTGAAAATTATGAAAAGCAAGATAATGGAATGAAAGCAGAAACTTACTCCAGCAACGTCTGGCTTCAGATTCATTGAGCAAGTCGTGTTCAGTAAGTATAAAATGAAGTTCGAGTTAGGTATAAAACAAGGCTCACACAAGTCATTAATACTTATTTGCAATCAGACTGACTGGTTCTATTTCAATTTCTGTCTATGTTGTCTACCTTTTTATTAGCAATATATTTAACTCCACGATGAAAGAGTGAAACAAATAGAATTTCTTCGGCTTAGGTGTCCGAACTTCGCAGTGTCCATGCTACTAGTAGTTGCATGGACACTGCGAAGTTTGGACACCTAAGCCTTAAATCACCCCAAAACTATAACTTCCTTTTACTGACAAATATGTATGTACTTAATTGCACACAGGTCATTTTGGAGAGAAAATAACTGTAGTCTTGTAATTTTTTGTGAAATTGGCTCTTGCTGTAAGTTTTCATGGTGAAATCATGTATTTCTTACTGGGTGTCCGAACTTGGCAGGGTTCGGAACTAAGCAATACTGACTATAGCATGGACATGGACAATTCCGGACACCTAAGCCTTAAAACACCCCAAAACTATATCTATTTGGTATAAATCACCTGAAAATATACTTGATATGGTGGGAGAAATA
>JAIPMN010001903.1:13475-27038 GCA_020650975.1 Apostichopus californicus | reverse complement strand
TCGCAAAAAGAGTTAGCCATTCAGAGGAGCACCTGATAATAATACTTTGGTTTCATAACGATAACAAACTGGAACATAAAGTAAGTAGTACATGCTATCACATTCGTATTGGCACGATCAGGGATTGACCGTATAAAGTTGTTCCATTCTATCCAAGGCCAAGTGAAGTGATTGTAATGAACTATGTGAATATGAATTATGTTTTTTATGTAACGTATGCTGTTGACTGATTTAAGCTTCCCTCTAATTGTAGATATACAATTCTGGAAAATCATAGTTTTTGTCCTTGTTTTTGATTGACTGTCCAGTATATATCAATGAAATACATTCAAATTTGCTGAATGGAAGTCACATACACCCACCTGTACCACTAAACATGCACTGTTGTAAATACCTCTACACGAATCCAATACGCAAAGGTGGCGAAGACATCCACGAGGTTGTCGAGTGCCAAGCTAGCATTTTTAGAAAATACATATGACATGACAATTAAATATGCATTTGGTTTCTTTAGCTGTTGTATTTAAGTGACATGAGATGATAGTTACTGTTAACAGTAACATGTTTATCACGTGTTTTTTCGCACAGCAAGTTGTAATGATAACTATTGAGACCGCTGTGCATATGCAAAATATACAGGACTGGTGAGTAATCGTTTTAAAAGAGGTCATATCAAGTCACAAAAGTGATTTGCACAACTCTATATCCATATCGCGAGTATATTTTCTTTAGATTTGTAACATAACTTCTTCATTTTTTTTAAAGTATATCTATTACATGGAACACCACTTTTCGATTACATGTGCAAGTATATAGCAAAATACAAGGGTAAAGGAAACGGAAACGATAGGCTTAATTGAATAAATCAGGACATAAGGAAAAGGCGTGCCATAACTCCACAAAAGTAAATTTATGTTTTCTAAAGCTGGAAGTTCTTAAATAGTTGAACCTTTCAATACTGATTATGAATTTGGATTTAAAGAAAAACTCATTGATTAATGGATTTCGTTCATTCCTTTTGCAATCATAAATATAGTATTTCATATGAAGTATCAGAAAGTTGTAGGGATCTCCCCTCCCGTTGTTATAACCAAAAAAGATATCCTGCTTTGAAAAAAATAACTGCTTCTTAAGAAACATATTTTCAACATCTAAAATAAAAGAGGCAGTTATGGGACATTCCCAAAATAAGTGCTCAATATTCTCAGTTTCAATTTTACAAAGGGTACAAAGATCTGAATCACTTTTACCCATCAATGAAAGAAGCCTATTCGTGGCAACAATTCTATGAATAAATTTGAACTGGAAAAAGTGGATTTTAGCTTCAGAGACAGTGTGATACGGCATATGAAAGAACGATGCCAGTCTTTGTAGGTTAAGTTGGTGAAGTTCGCATTCCACATTTCAATGGCGGTTGGTATGTCTGATAGACGACGCAAATGGCGCTTATAAACTAGTTGGGAGACTGATGAGGGTTTTAGAACTTCATTGAATGGAATTATGTTGTCATTATCGATATTATTTCTAACGCAAGCAGCCCCTCTCCAACTTTTCGGGATACTATCAATTAAACCCCAATAAAGGGTGAAAGGAAAACGCATAATATGGAATTTGCGCTTGGAACAATCTAACGGGAGAGGTCTCCCGTCATTATCAAACAAATCCCCAACATAATATACATTTTTCAAGAGTAAATTCTTATACAAAATAATATCATTGTTAATACGTATGTGGGAGTTGTTCCAGATAATTTGATTTCGAAAGTTGCTATTCGGGTTCATAAATGAAATTTCACACCACGCACTAACGATTTGGTAAATGAAAGGATTTGAAATATTAATGATGTCATTCTTTGAGCAATTAGAATAAAAAATAAGTTCTTTTCCGTAAGATCTTAAGTAAATGTCGAAAAAAACTTTCCACAACCCATATAGGTCGCTGTTGTACCGCTTAATCTAGGTGCATTTAAGACTGTTTATAAAACTAGAAATATGAGTTACCTTTAGCCCTCCCTCACCGACAGAATTAATCATGACTGAGCGTTTCACTTAATCAGGATTTCCCGCCCATATAAAATCAAAAATGATACTTTCTATCTCCTTAGTAAAGTGGGAAGGTGGATTTGGAAGGACCTGCAAGAGAAAAACAAGCTGCGACAAAGCAAATGTTTTGACAACAACATTACGACCGATCGGGGTCAAATCCCTACATTTCCGCACACTCAAACACTTTTTAAGACGAGAAAGCTTAGGAACATAATTCAAACGGAAGAGATCATTTCCATTGCCAGTAAAGAAAATGCCTAATAACTTGACGGGCCCAAGAGTGAATTTGATGTTAAACTCCTGTATAAAGGTCGGACAATGGGAGGCAAGCCGACCTAGCGGGAAAAGACTCGATTTGGTTAAGTTAATTGTTAATCCGGAAGCTAGTCTCAGTTGATTAAGAATGTTCAATGCCTCCTTCAAAGATCTTCTTCTATTATCGAGAAAAAGAGTTGTGTCATCTGCATATTGCATGATCCTGACTTCCTTATTATTAATTTTGATCCCTCTTATACGTGGTTATTTTTTTTTAATGCACAAACTCCCGCTGCAAGAATAAATAAATAAGGACTTAGCGGGCATCCCTGCCTTACTCCTCTCTCAAGCGAAAAAAAGCCAGTGGAAAAACTGTTGTTACATACACAAGCAGTAGTATTTTTGTAAAAAACATTCACCCACTTTTTAAAACTGGTACCAAAATTGAAAAAGGATAGTGTCTTATTTATAAAATCCCACTCAAGCTTATCGAAAGCTTTTTCGAAATCTATCATGAAAAGAAAGCCAGGAATATCTCGCTCTGCCGCGTAGTCTATTAAATCTAAAACAAATCTTATGTTTTCACCGATAAATCTGTCTTTTAAAAAACCAGTTTGATGAGGGCCAATAAGAGATTGAATTTCAGTTTCAGCCTGGTGGCAATAGCTTTAGCACCGATCTTATAGTCAGTGTTCAATAAAGTAATAGGGCGATAATTCTGCAGGAACATGGGGTCTTTCGTAGGTTTCAGGATGAGAGTGATAATACCCCTCGATTGCTCAGTGGAAAAACTACCATTATCAAAGCCATGATTAACAGACTCTAAAACTAATTCACCGATTGAATCCCATAACTTTTTATAAAAAATTGGCCAAAAGACCATCGCTACCTGGCGCCTTGTCGTTTTTCAACGCTTCGAGGGCTTGGGTGCATTCATCTACAGAAAGCCTACCCTCACACGCCAATAAATTATCAACCTCTACTTTGGGATATGGTAAGTCAGTAAAAAAAGGATCTGGAATGCAACCATTTGAACTATAAAGGCTTTGGTAAAAGGTCCGAATCTCGGAAAGAACTTCCTCCTTATTAGAAATAACATCACCCTTTTTCGTCTTCGTCTTCGTTACGGTGACACATCCGCAAAAAGGGACAATAACTCACCACACACACGTCAAGAGAGTAATTAGTTAGTTAGATCTGACACACGTACTGATATGAGTGACAGGATTCAAAATCCTTCGAATTTTTAAGTTTGTAAATTGAATTTAAAGTCTTATTACTCTTCTCTAAATTCAAAAAATATTTTGTGTTCTTTTCCCCCTCCTCAACCCATCTAGCACGTGATCTGATAATTGTACCCTGCAGTTTATAATTGTAATGGAGAAGAAGATCGTTTTGGGCTGCTTTAAGCTTTTTACGTAACTCAGCGCTCTCATGTTGATACAAAACTTGCTCTAGCTTAGCAACCTTATTTACCAGCTCAGACTCTTTACTACGACGCTCCCTTGCTATATCTTTTGAGTATTTCATGCTTACATGACGAATTCTAAATTTTAACAGCTCCCAACGACAAGCTGGATTAGTATGGGTATTGTGTAACAACTCATTACGAATAAGATTATTAATAAGAAAAATGTACTTTGGGTCATTAAGAAGAGAATTATTTAACTCCCAGTAACCAGGACCACGTTGCGTTAAATTTGTTGAAAAGGATAACCAAATAAACGAATGATCTGACTGGATGCCTGGAAAAACTTTGACGTTAATAGCAGACTGTCTCAGGTGTCTAGAAACAAGAAAATAGTCGAGCTTACAATGAATGCCATGGATAACATTTGAACTCCAAGTAAAGTTATTTTGCAGAGGATTTCTCTCCCTCCAGATATCAATTAAATCATGAGCGGCCATGCCTTGAAATTTGTTCTGGGGTTACCCCCTTTCTTATCTAAATCCAGATTAAAAACAAAATTTAAGTCACCCGCTAAAATAATGGTATCACCATGAAACCTGTTAAGCACCTCAGAGACATTGGTGAAAAACGAGGGAGTATCGGCATTAGGAGCATAAATACCCACTACAGTAAAAACACGCAAATTAACCTTGACATCTACAATAATGAAACGTCCATATTTACACTGTTCCTGTTTTATAATTTGAAAGTCCAGTTGAGGGTTTAAGAGAATGCAAACACCGCGGCTAAGACTGGTTCCATGGCAAAATAAAATTCTTCCTCCCCATTCATTAGTCCAATAACGGGTATCGTTGATGAATAATAATAATAATAATAATATTAATTTTAATATATAACTTTGAAAAAGCCTTCGACAGTGTTAATTGGATTTGTTTTGTACCATACACTGCACCTTTTAATTTTGAGAATAGCATTATTCGTTGAGTTAAGACATTTTATGCAAACTGCACGGCTTGCGTTTTGAATCACGGGGTCTACTCTGGTTTTTTTCCAAACCTTTTCGTGTTGTGTGCAGAAATTTCGACTTTGAATTGCGTGCTGGCCGTATTTATAGTGTCTATGTATGCTGATGATACAACTATTTTTCTGGACAATGACGATTGTTCTTTAAAGAGAGTTGTTGAGATCCTAACCGAATTTAAAACAAGCTTCTGGTCTGAAGGTCAACTTCGATAAGTCAAACATTCTTCCTATCGGTGCTCATAATCAGAATGTTCATGGTCAGAGTGCTTATAATATTACCTTAACAGATTGGCCTATTAAGGTTCTCGGTATGAAACTTACAAGTAATAAAAGTGACCTTTTCCCCTTAAATTATTTACCAAAACTGTCACGTTTAAAAAGTGTCCTCAATATGTGGTCTTCTCGTGATCTGACTCCCTATGGCAAACTTGTTATCATTAAAAGGTTTGCTTTGTCACACCTTGTTTTCCTCTTCTCTGTTCTGCCTAGCCCATCATATTCTTTTTAGAGGAATTAAACAGTTTACTGTTTAACTTTATTTGGAGAGGAAAAGGTGATAAGATAAAGCGGAATGCAGCCACAGGAAGAAGGAGGCTTAAATATGATCAACGTGCACGATTTTTCTTACTTATAAAACCCCGGTGTCGAATTACGGTGATCAGATTATCTGGAACCACAGCTTTATCAAGATTAATAATGAAGTAGTTTGGTACAAGAAGTGTTTAAATTCAAAATGTGCTGTATGTCCGGGATTTGTATGACATGTCTGGCAGGCCTCTGTCGTATACCGCTTTTATTGCTAAATTGAATTGTCCAAGCTTTGCTTTTATAAAGCTGAATGAGATTATACATTCCATCCCACGTACATGGGCACCATCTAGGTGTTCATTACATTTGCCTAGGCAACCATCTAGTCAGCAGGTTATGCTAGCGCATTTGTGTTGTACTACTAAGAATTGCCAATATGCGTATAGTAAATTTAACAGCCGTTGTATTGAGCAACTGCATTGTTGTTTAAAATGGGACAATGATTTAAAGGCACATCTTTAAACTGGTGTAGGATTTTTGTTTCTTGTAGCAAGACAAAAGATACTAAAATAAGAAACTTTCAATACAGTGTATCCGTCGTATCATTGCTACAAATAGCTTCCTTAGTAATCTTAACATTATTGATAACCCAAGTTGCACATTTTGTGGCGAATTAACTGAAACCCTAGACCACCTTTTCTGGCATCGCAGTTCAGTTGGATATATTTTAGAATAAAATATATCTCGAAATATTTAATTCAAAAGTTTCGGTCGAGTACGAACATGTGTGTTTTGGTTATGATTATGAAAACAAAATGAAATGGTATAGCCTCACATTTTTTACGCCAAGTATAATATTTACCTGTATATTTTTCTGTGTAGAACATTTTTCTTGAGTGTTGAAATGCATATACTTACTAATCCCAAAAAGCACAAAGAAATTAAACTTTTAAAAGATACCTCGCACTAAAGAAATGATTTTTTATATGTCATGAAATAGATTGATCTTTCTTTTTAACATAATATGTTGTGCCGAAGAGATGAATGCAAATAAAAATGGAAAACAAAATATATTATACATTTTCTGCAGGTGTGAATGATGCTACAAATTTCTAGCTAACGTTATTATTTGTCTAGTCAAGGTTGACATAGCTAAGTTTGTATTCACCTTAACAACATGAACATGATGATGATGAACTTCTTCGGGATGTACTTTGGAGAAATATTTGTTATTTTTTCAGTCAAATGCTGGAAGTTGGCAGGTTTAAATATGAACCTTATATGTTTTAACAAATTTGTCATTCTATTTCTCACTTACCTATCCTGCGCGATCCTGCTTGAGGGGCGTTATACTGTAAATGTTTTTGATATCATTGAAGTACTGTTCATAATAATGTCTAAGCGATGTGATTAAAGGTAGGTGGGGTATATTATCTAATATTTTCTAACAATACTAGAAATGTATTACCTTTTTAATGATGTGCGAGTAAAGAAAGTCGCTTCTCTTTTCTGTCGATAAATTGCTACCATTCGTTGTAAAACCAAACTCTAGTGGAATCAGCTTCATAAATTGGAGTGCTGCCGACGGACTTAACGTATAAGCACTCTTCAAACACTCTAAACTTTCGACTTTCTTGCAGTAGGTTTCTGATTGTCCTATCCGTTCTGATAGTATATGCTTAGGTGCTAAGTGGGATCCTGACTGTTTTGTAAAACAGTTGAATGTAGTACCAATGCGTAAATGATCCGCCCAATCTCTATCAACATAACCGGTAAGGCTGAAGGGCTGTAATATCTGCATGAAAAGGGAATACCACGATTAAAGAAACTGAAACATTGATTTCAGGAATGATATTCCTAAATTAAATACAACTGATGTAACATGAAATGATAAAAGTACAATATATCAATAATGAGTTATTTCATGCACTCAGACACAGTTATTTAAATGTTCCTCAAACAATCATTAGGGACTACTAAAAAAAAATAAGAAACAAGCCAGATCTCTATTCATTTTTTACTTTTCTTTTGTAAAGGAGTGTAAAAAATAATTTGGAATGTAAGGAGTCAAAACAGTTTAAGATGTTATACTAAACAGTACATGGCATATTTCACCCATATTTGGAAATGTTATTGACCACACAATACAAACCTTATAGATAATACTCACTTCTGAATCTTCCATTTTCGTACCCATTTCAGCCGGATATTTTCTTCAAGAAAATACGTGTAAAACGAGAGTAATACGCATATAAACAGTCAAATGAAAACGTTGTACTCTCCACAATCCAACCAAACGTTCATGTAAGAAGCTTAACCAACTTATGTCGCACTTACAAAAACTACAATGATTGACTAGTAGAACGTGTTTATCTCAATAAATCTTTAGCAAACAAGATCTGTAACGATAGCTCAAACCTTTTGAAGTACCTCTACCGCTCTGCTCTATGGAAAAATATATCAGACGTCCAAATACTGAGAGAGCGGCAATAAAGAAATGGTTATTTCGAAATACTTACATCTTCATTTATACGATGTAGCAAAACGGGAATATTGCTGATTGAATTGTCGCACCAAGTTTATTCTCAGTTACTGTGACATGGCGACTAACTTTAGATAGGTTATGTCTTGGGATTAATACGACTTTAGATGCTTCAATGTGAATTACGTACATCCATTACATTTGGAGTCCTACACATTTTCATTACAGATATTCAAAGTACTTCACATATTTCGAAACGTCAGTGCAAAATAAAAACGTTTGCACTTACATTGCATTGTCATCACATGGAAACGTTCTCGCATTTGCTATGCTGTACCATCCGGTGATCTTTAAGTACGTGGTTCAATGTACTCTTTTTGTGATGGTCGATTCTCTCCTGCAATTATAGCGATTGCTTGTCGTAGGGACGCCCAGTTTGTGTATCTATCCAGCGAAGCAAATAAACTTAACTTTCATTAAGTTTTCTTGTCGGACTGATGAGAATAAATGGAAAATAATGTCGTTTGTCAATGGAGAATATCCTTAATCCCACGAAAATGTATGTTGTTTTCTTACTCACACAGTTCTTGATCAAAAAGAATGCTATTGCTTTGATGGAAACGGTTTTAGGTTACAGTTCATGTAAGCGTTAAATCTATGTAAACTTTTACCGATTGGTTTAGTAGTTTTATCGGAATTACCTATTTTTAGTTAAAAAAAATCAAGGGCATAATCGCCATATGATAGCTAATTGATATGCATCAGTTGTCAATAAAGATCACGTGACCAAAGTCATAGCTTTTCGTTTGGTGTTAGTTCAAATGGCATAAGTATTGTAGGGTTTAATATGTGTTGGTATTGTTTTCTGAACTGATAATTCATAGGAACCATCTCTTGTCAACTAGAAAGCCATATTCTGAGAAAACTTACACTGTTTTATGGTTATATTGACTGGGACGACTGCACTCTGTTGTGATGAATACAGTACAGCACAACAATACACTAACAAACTGCTTTGCGGAATGAAATCAGTCAAAATTAATGTAATTTAAATGGAGGATGTTACCTTGTTTCTAACTGGATTAGGTTGGTCATCAGTTATGCCGACAAAATCGGTTGTCTTCAGTCCAAACAAAAATGTGTCCATATTGACGCTAGCCAGACAACATTCATAAGATGTAGAACATATTCTCGTGCAACTGAAGAATTAAGTGTACTGTTTGAAACTGAAGGAAAATCTACCTGTGTGAGTTTCTCTTTCACATCACGTATGTGATTATAAAACCAGGTAATTCATTGCATGTTGAGATACCAGTGATTATAAAACCACATTGCAGCATGTATGCATTCGGTTCATAGCACACGTTTTCATTAACCCAAGAATTCAGTTTATGTCAAGTTTACGTGATAAAAATAATTAAGTCATTTTAAGTTACACTTTCCACTAACAATAACCAGACAGCAAAATTGATGTGTTGGTGTCGATGTTGCTACATGTATAATCTTATATGGATGTGACACACTAGGTTGTAGTGTATAACCAGGATGAACAACATACTTAAATCCAAGTAGTACAGCAATAAGCATTGAGTTATGACAAACAATATTTCACATAGGCAGCTAATGACCGAAATGGAAACTTTTAATTTATTTAAAATACAGATTGATCTCTCCCAAAGACAACAGGCATCTTCTCATGCCTCGACAAATATGTTTCAAATTACTACCTCATTAGCGACCGTGACTAAAAATCGAATCCCAAAAAGCACAATTCACTGGCCACTATGATTCCTGTTCAAGTCTCCATAGTACAGATCTACAACATCAATACTTTCTGTCAACAAAGGTTAGGCACTTAGGTAGATACATGGTGCTGCGTAATAGCACATTGGAAAATGATGTTTCTGTGCAGTACGAAATTTAAAATGTTTTACCGAAAGTAAATGATTAAACAAATTAAACGTGTCACAAAATCATAAATAAGCAGCTAGGCCAACTGAGGTGTCTCGAACAATTAAAAATAGCCAAGATAGCTTGGCTTCTGTTTCATTAGGGCTCATCTGTAGTATTAGGCATATAATATATGCAGTAGCTGTAGGTGTGGGCGAGTCCTAAGCAAACACAGTACCTCACTACTACTTTAAACTGCTACTCACTTGGTGCGACTTCGTACATTTTCCCAATTAGTTATCTTGTCTTTTAGTTACAGATTGGTGAGCGAAAAAATATCGCTATTGCTCTTTTACTCAATGAAAATCTAAGGTTGAAAGAGCATCTATCTTTAAAAAAATCCTAGCAGCAATAACAGCAAACGTGTCCTAAAATCCTTAAATGTTTGATGACTCATGGCATGTAGGAAAATGACTTTAGAAATAATTTAGGAGAAGTTTTGCCACCTTAAGTGTATTGGTATAATGACTGGTATTCTTCACGTTGTTCTGTTAACAAAACCACCTTTACCCCACCGTTGCTGGCCTAGACTTCATAAACTTGCCCATAGGCCTAGCCATGTTTTTTCAAGTTGTCCCATTTTCATAAACGTGAAGAAAGTCGAACTTTCCTTACGGACTAGGTATGCTAAAACTGGCGGAAGAGACTACAAAATTTGAGATCAACAGCCGATCCAGACATAACTCGTGAACTCACTGCCAAACTAGACCATTTTACACAATTAATTCCCATTGAGATTGGTCATAGTCAAACACCTAACTGGGCGACTCTTCAGTTTCATAAACGGGGCCTAGCCATTACCCAAACGTAACTGCATCTAACTGCCTGAAGTTTTTTATTTGGCACTGAATCTCGACAATTGCGAAATACTACGGAAAACTTCCAATAGCACCGCTGTGTCTACAAAGAGTACACCTTTTGCTAACAATATATATTGCGAAAGTAATGCAGCAAAGTGACACGTTGACTTACGAAACTTTGTTGGTGGAGAGTTTTTATTCGATTCTACGGATGCCTATAAGCGAACTTCCAAATGTCAACAGCCTCCTATTCTTATGACGCGTAACGCACGAGGTTTCCAAAATTTGGCCTCTGGTGACCCCAAATGACCTCTTACTCTAAAAACATTTAGCTTATTTTCCTAAGTGTAGTTCTCCTACACACGAAACATGAGATTGGTCCAAGCTTTACTTCTTGAGATATCGTGTTTACAAGCAAGGCGTCGCACACACGCACGCACGCACACACCAATACACACACACCCGCACACACACACCCATCCGCCTGCATGACTGCATAGGTTACGATTATCATCGAAACCAATAACAATATATATGTAAGGTTATATAGCGCATTTCATAAAGGAATATCTCAAAGAACTTGGGACTATAGTTAAATATAATGAATATCAAATATAAGATACATATAGATTACTAAAAGGAACAAAGTAGAGATAAAAAGTTTTACATTAAAAGATCAAAGTTTAGGGTTTTTTTTCACTCTTAGAACAAAATGTAATTTAACCAGTTAAGTTCCAAATGTAAATAAAATAGTAATATCAACTCAAATAACACAATAAGTCCTCGTTTCCTTGTGTTTACTCGTAAATTGATGTTATGTATGTTCAAGTCACACAGAGTTAAAATTACAGGTTATAGCAAGTCAAACATTAAGGTAACGGTACTATTACAAAAGGAAAAACAATCATTTGGGGGGGGGGGGTGCCTACTTTGAGTTGCTGAGTCAAGTGTGGTTTTGAAGATAATCTGGTGTTTTTGATAAAGTGAGTATATTACGCTGACATTTCTGACATTTTTCATTGTTACGGTGACGTCAGACGCTTACATTTCAATAATGGCACATGCGGACCCCTCTCAAAGCACCGGGTGGCCCACAGAGACATACCCAGAAGAAGGTATGAGACTTTCAGTAAAAAATTAATAATAATCGGACTACATATTTATTGCTTTCTCTGTCCTTGTGTCCAAAAAGATTATATTCCACAAGACAAGAGACACACAATTTTTTTGGTGGGAGGGGGGAAGGGGGAGAGAAGGTGGAGGGAGCTTGGGCAGACATAAATTTTAACACTGAGTGTGCAGAAAGAAAGGCAGGGGCTGTGTGTACCCTATTTTGTTCAGGTATGCAGTTAATACGCGTGTATGCTCAGCGGACTGCATTGTAAAGATTTATTTCACAACGTAAAATTAATGTAGTAACTTACACTACCGTAGCCGTAATAGACTTGTAGTACGCGATTAGGTACTTGAACAAATACTTGAGTAAAGTCTGTTCCTGTGTGCTCAAGTATTTGTTCAAGCTTTACTCGATGAATCAAGTGCGCACATAACCTTCCTGTAGAACACTTAAGGCGGTCTTACTCGACATTCGACTCGCAAGGGTATGTTTAGTGAGTAGAAACAGAAGAGTAAATACTGGACTAGGGTAGAGGAGGTTCTCTGTGTGACAAGATTACCGGCGATTATTTCTCGTGCGCTAACAATATCCTTCGCAAAGCACACTTAGCTCCATATTGCAACCTTTAATGAGTAGTAAATTCTATAATTTGTTTTAAACTGACTTGTTTTTAAGTCGCAGATTTCGGTTGTTTCAAAGTCAACCTACCTGACCATAAGTCTCTTCTCTTGATTCCAAAATTATGAAATTGCTATTGATTTATGTCGTGGGAGTAATAAGTATACATTAATACAGTACACGAACCTAATTACTATATTTGACTGACAGCATGATAGTTAGGATCATATGTAAAAACAATGGGTAAAAAAGAAAAAAACAAGGAACAACTACGATAAACTGTGGAGGCGTTTATTAAAACTGCAATATTTTGAATGAATATCTTGTGTGGATAACTGACTTTGGATTATGGGGGGGGGGGGCAGACCACCTGCACCACTGTATGTCTGACAATATTCTTGTTATAAGAATTCGGTACAACATAGAAAATTAAACTAATGTTGGTCTGATAACTTTGGGCACAGTTGCACATTGTGACATAAGCTTGTACAACATTATATTATATGCATCATATTCTGCATACGTTATGATTTTTGTGGTCTATGATCATCAAAGTAATGTAAATATTTAGGTAAGTGGAAAGTGGGTGCTATGCCAACCTGAAGTTGAGATTCATTTTTGTTTGAAGCCACATTCTGCTGCCACGGTGCACTATCATCTTCACCTACTGCATGCTCATTTGGTGAGACCTCACTCTCACTAGGACTTCAGAACACTTTAGACAAGACGCCATGTAGCCGAAGGCTTTCGGCACTGGAAGATTAATTCGAGGGACGTGGGTGATTGGGTGAGCAACATAAATCCTGCGATAAACACGCAGTGAGCCAGTAGACATTGTATATCATGCGCATAAGAAGGGGAAGGAGATAATAGAAGATAAGGACGAGAACGAGGTGCAGCTTACGCGAACACCGTTAAAGTCGTAACTCCAATATCTCAATCAGGGTGCCGAGAGGAAAAAGGGAAGGGCACGACACCCAAGACGTTCTTTTAAAGGCCACCGTGGTGGCAACCGAGATACAGTTTAGTGTGATTGTTGTATCCAATCTTATACAATCAAATGGACTCGATTGTAGGTACTGTTACCAACTATGTAGATCTTCAGTCAGGGTAACGAAAAAGCACTAAGATGGGGAAAGGTAGAAGAGAATAGTCGAGGGGTTAGGGAACCAAAGTGTGGCTGTGGTACAAGGGAGGAGGGGGAAGTAGGAGGGAGGAGGAGGAGGAGGGAGGAAAAAGTAAGAAAGGAGGGTATTAAAGTGAGAATGAGCAGGATCGTAATTGCGACTATCCTTGGTGGGAGGAGAATAGGTAGTAGTGGTAGGGGGGGGGGG